>VKOC01019813.1:0-17652 GCA_009364415.1 Spea multiplicata | reverse complement strand
AAGTCATAAAATGTGTTTTTTTTCAATTTTTCACCATGTTATTTATAGTAAATAAGATGATATGATCAAAATAATGGTATCTGAAGAAAGCCCATCTTGTCCTGAAAAAAACAATATGTAACTTATGTGGGTACACTAAATGGGTGAGGAGAAAATTACAGCTGAACACAAGCACCACAAAAGTATTAAAACAGCCTCGGTCCTTAAGGGGTTAAAGAAAAAAATTTCTTAGTAGAACAGATATGCTGCCACTCTGCCCTCCCCAGAGATGCTGCCACTCTGCCCCTGCTGCCAGATGTGCTGGCAGCAGGGGCTGTTTATGCACATTGCCGCTGCCGGTGAACGTCTGCGCGATGCGCTTAGACAACCTCCTGTGCCGGCACCCCCCCATTGAAAGTGCCGGTAGGGGAGGCTGTCTCAGCGTATCAGAGAGTAGGATGCGGGTCCCCTGCACAGCTGCGGGTGATCTGTATCCTAACCCTACTGCCTGCACGGCGCCCGGAACTGCATGTACCTGGCGTCGGGCGCTAGACCCCGAATATAGGCCGCACCCCCACTTTAAAGACTTAGGGCCTATATTCGAGGCACAGACAAGTTGGGGGGCCCAGGCAATTTTTGCACCGAGGCCCTGTGGTTTTTAGTTATGCCCCTGGTTGGGAAACCAACGAAAGGGCACAATGAAAAGTTTTAACGTTCACACTGCTTAGTTTGCCCACAAGTTTGCTATTTGCCGCACTCACTGGGGTTATAAATAGTTTGCACTAGGGAGGCTATTCAATGCCCAAGGTGAACTGTGGCTTGACTGCACTGACCTATTTGAGTCTGGTGAGCAGAAGGAAAAGATAGTACCTCGAGAAGCTTGCAGTGACGCCAAAACTTGGCACCGAATGCGGAAGCAGGGGAAGGAACACGATTACCTGACAGAAGAGGCACGCTTCTGGTGCTGCAAGGGGAATAACAACCATACAAGAAAAGAAAGCAACCTCAGAGGTAGAGTGCAGGCGTCTATCATTGGCAGCATCCGGGCCAGTGGGGCAGGAACTTCTCAGGTGCAGGGCAGAACTGTTGTGGCAGATGGTGAGAGTCCTAAAGGGGATGTTAAGCAAGGTAGTAGGCTCTATGATTAATATATTAATATATTAACCCCTTAAGGACAATAGGGGTTTTTACTCGTAGTATATTGTGGGACAATGGCTTTTTTAACATTTTTCAGTGTTACTGTTTAGCTGTGATTTTCTTCTTTCTGATTTCGTGCTCCCACACATATTATATATTGTTTTTTTCAGGACAAACAGGGCTTTCTTTAGATACCATTCATTTTATCATATCATCTAATTTACTATAAAAAAATGATAAAAAATGGGGATTTTTTGTTAAAAAAATACTTTCTCTCACTTTTTAAACAGAAAACTTTTACTCATCTGCAAAAACTAATGAAAAAACCTGCTAAATAGATTCTACTATTTGTCCTGAGTTTAGAAATACCCAATGTTTTTATGTTTTTTTGCTTTTTTCTGCACGTTATGGGGCAATAAGTACAGGTAGCGTTTTGCCATTTCAAAACCTTTTTTTCCAAATCTGGTAATTCTGCACCCCATGTGCCATTTCGGGTATCTTTGAAGCCGGCCAACGTAATTTACCCCATCAAATCATATATTTTTAAAAACTAGACACCCCAAGGTATTTGAAATGCTGGAATTTTAACCCTTTCCATGCACTAATTTTACCACCACCCTTTGTGAAACTTTATAGTAGTACATTTTTTTTTGTATTTTTTTCACACATGTTGTACTTCAGGTATAAATTTATCGCTCCTGGTGTATGTCCATGTCACACAACACCCCAATATGTGTTCAGTAACATCTCCTGAGCGCATTGATACCCCCCATGCATGGGTTTGTAGGGTTATTTGGGAGGTAAAATGCCGCCTTTGTGAGGTGTATATTTTTTTGCCATTTAGACATCTGCCCCATGTCCCATTTTTGGGATATATTTGGGACATCTTTGAACCCGGCCAATTCAATTTACCCCATCAAACCATATATTTTTTAATACTAGACACCCTATGGGCATTTGTAATGCCAATATTTTAACTCTTTCCATGCTGGAATTTTTTTTTTAAAGATAAAGAATTTTCGGACTTGCTTATTAAAAACTTTTTTTTGTGACAGTGGGGATTTTTACATGTTACCATATTTTTCTAATTTTTTTTTAAACTAGTCACTCTTATTAGTGAGCTGTGCTCCATTGACCTTGCATGGTTGGATGCAGTACCTACATTCAACCTGCAGGAGGAGCTCGAGAGTTCTCATTGTTAATGCCATCCTGTGAATGACGGCAACGTAATTCACAGGATGGCACTTGTGGTTGCTCCTCGGAACAATCACAAGGCGATCGGGGTAGTGGGGTAGTGTTGCTGATGTGCCTCAAAACTGAGGCATGTCAGCAACAGTTTATGCTTAGGAAGCAATTTCGATCGCTTCCTAAGCAGTTTTAGCCCGGTGCCGGCGCGGCGGCGGCCATTTTTCTACCGGGGAGGGCTGCCAAGGGCTACCCTCCCCGGATCCACGGTCAGCCTCACTTGTGAGGCTTCTGTGTATGCTGCAAAGCCGCAATGCAGCTATTTAACGGCAGCCCGTACATGTACGGGCATTGTCGTTAACTCGTTGCTCGGCAACCCCGTACATGTACGGGGATTGTCGTTAAGGGGTTAAAGGAATGACAGGGCCCTAATCGAGTTTTGGTTTAGGATTGTTAATTCAGTTAATTCAGAAATAAATATGACTAATGAAGCAATATACAGTATCTCACAAAAGTGAGTACACACCTCACATTTTTGCAAATATTTTATTATATCTTTTCATGTGACAACTGTTACAGGGTCACCGTACCCAAGGCTGGGTACCCCTGTTTGAGGGCTGAGGAATCACCAGTCAGTCCCTCATACAGATAGCACTCAGCTATCCACAGATCAGTCAGACCACCATTCGTAGTAAAACCAAGAAGAACTTTTTTATTTACAAACACACAGAATTTATATGCAATCTCAATGCAATGTGTACCGAACCCAACCCCCAATCCCATCAGCCACATCCCATTACAAATCCCATCAGTATACAGGGGATGTATCAGGTGAGGGGATTACAGAATTACAGAACGCACATCTTCCCCCAGGTTTGCCACTCCAATATGGCACTGTGGCCTATGATATGTCTTTTAACCCTCTATATGCCACTGTGCCCCATGGTATGCCTTTGGACCCCCTATGTGCCACTCTGCCTCCAGAAATGCCTTATACCCCTATATCTCATTCTGGCATTTAGGGAGTTAAAATGCATATTATGGGGCAGAGGCACAGGTGAGGGGATTACAGAATACAATGGGTTCCCCCACCTGTGTTATCCCCTCTGTGGTGCGGGTGCCGTCTGGGCAGACAGGGCTGTGCTGGCTGATTAAAAGCCCCAGCCAGATTACAGGATTGTTCCTTTGAAGGCTGGAGATGCAGCCAAGGTATTTGTCCTGAGTTTAGAAATACCCAAGGTTTTTATGTTTTTGCGCTTTTTTTCTGCAAATTATTGGGTAATAAGTAAAAGTAGCGTTTTGCTATTTCAAAACCAATTTTTTCCATGTGCTATTTCAAGTATATTTAAAGCCGACCAAATCAATTTACCCGATTTTTTGGCCAATCCCACCCGCTCCCGCAATGTGGGTGTTCCGCTCCCGCCAGATTTGTGGCCAATCATGCCCACCTCCTTACCTGAACTGCAGATTTCCTGTGCAGTCCCGCAAGGCTGCCATCGAGTTGCTCTCTTCTCTTGCTTCGCCCCATAGAGTTTGGGCTATACTCGCCGTATAAGACTACCCCTCTACTCAGTATACAACAACCAGCCAATCACGGCAAGCGATGTACCTTACCGGTGATTGGCTGGTTGTTATACAGACATATACATACATACACTGGCCTTACACACACACACACACACACACATATGGTATGTATATGTATATATATATGGTATGTATGTATATATATATATATATATATATGATATATATGGTATATGTATATGTATATATATATTATATATGATATATATTATGGTATGTATATGTATATATATATATGGTATGTATATGTAATATATATATATGGTATGTATATGTATATATATATACTATATATATATATATATATATATATATGGTATATATGTGACGGCGACATATACCAGGAGCTGTAAATTCATACCTAAAGTACATGTGTGCAGAAAAATACACACAAAAAAATACTACTGCAAAGTTTGAAAAAAAGCTGGTGGTAGAATTAGTGCATGGAAACAGTTACAATACTAGCATCTGAAATACCCTGGTGTGTCTAGTTTTAAAAAATAAATGTCTTTTAAAGACGTAGGACGAAGAGCTGAGGCAGACACCTGTGGCAGATCCAGTATGTGGCCCCCCACACACACCTTAAAATTGCATAGTTTCTATGGTTAGGCAAACATTGACAGGGGTACAGCATAATCATTATCATTATATACTGAGGCACACATTGACGGTGGTACAGCATAACCGACGCCCGGGACATGCAGTTCCGGGCGCCGGGCAGGCAGCAGGGTTAGGATACAAATCCCCCCCCAGCGGTGCAGGGGACCTGCATCCTACTCTCCGATATGCTCAGACAGCCTCCCCTGCCGGCACTTTCCACGGGGGGAGTCCCGGCAAGGGAGATTGTTAAAGCACATCGTGCAGACGTGCCGGCAGCGGACGTTGTTTATGCTTAACATCTGCGCGGTAAGCTTTAACAATCCTCCTTACCAGTGCAGACTCCCGGGTGTCTTGCGGGGCCCGCGGGGGGACATCTATTCTACGCAGAACGGTATACAACTTCCGGTGCTGGCACTTCTGCACTGGTAAGTCTAGGGGAGGGTGGCACATCTCGGGGGGGACACAGAGTGGCAGCATATCTCGGGGACACACACACAGTGTCAGCATGTCTCGGGGGGGCAAAGTGGCAGCATATTTATTACACTTTAAATTACATTTTTTCTTTAAAAAAAGCACCTAACTTTTAGGGTGCGGCCTATACTCGAGCCAATACGGTACTTAGGGATTACTCTGTACCACTGTCAATTTGTGCCTATACATTGAGCCAGACACTGACAATACTGCAGTACAACTCCTATCACTATATCCCAAACATTGATGTGGTATAGGCCTACCACTTCAGTGACTGGCTTAGCATATAGTAGGGATGCAACAAAATGAAAATTCTGTACCAAAACTTCAGCATTCACCAAAACCGAAAAAAATAAAATACTTTATTAACCCCTTAATGACAAAGCCCGTACATGTACGGGCTCGAAATGCATTGTTTTCAATGGGGTTTGGGACCGCCCATTGTCCTTTAGGGGTTAAAAGTAACACACCAAAATTAGACAAAAAAATCAAACATATACACATTATATATATATATATATAATTAACCAGCAATCACAATCCTATCATGCCCAGGTTCTAGCATGTGCTAGCTGACTTAGCATGATAGGAGTGTGATTGCTGTTTGCAATCATATTATATATATTAATACTGTTATTGGATTATTCTGTCCAATAAAAGTGTTGTTAACATACCAAAGTTGGACGAAAAAAATAATTTATAACAGCAATCACACTCCTATCGTGCCTAGGCAGCCAGTACATGCTGGAATCTGGGCATGAAAGGAATGTGATAACAGCCTCCCTATGCCATGCTATCCCTTTACACTTACACATCCATGCTATCTGAAACCCCCATTCTTCTTCTTCTGTGTCCTGTCCTTCCGCCCCCCCACACCGGGTACCCTACTGGCACGACGGCCGCATTCAATCCCACTCGCAGCCGCTTAGTTTTGAACTTTGCGGCTGTGTAGAATGTATGTCTGTTGGCCGTTCGGCCCACTGGCCCGGATTCAGGGCAGCCTGGGGGGCAATTGCCCCCCGGCCCAGCCCGCCCCTGACTGGGTACTTACCTTCCGTCTGCCCGAACCATCGTCCCTCCGAAGTCCCTCGACGCCAGCAGCTGCCAACATGATTCCCCGACGCCGACCGCATGGCCTCCGGCTCTGTCAGGCGCGCGCTCCCCCATGTGGCCAATATCGGCTGTACGGAATTGCGTTTCCTCCAGGATCCGTACCACCTCTTAAAGGAACATGTCACCTATGCGTTCTGAATTAAACCTGGCAGCGGGGCTGGTGCAAGGATTTTTTCCACCCTAGGCTCCACCCCCACAAGCACCTCCCCTTTTGTCACACCCACTTATACCCCACCTCTTTTAATGCTTGTTAACTCGCTCCCAGACTTTAGATGAAAAAGTTCAATGTTATTCAGTGGAACAAAACAGTGATCACATTATTCTTCACGATATTCTTGTAAGAAACTTTTCTTTCTTAATTCATGTAAACTATTTTTCATATTTAAGAATTTTTTTTGTTTTTATTTCCTTTTATTTGCCAACCTGCCCCCCAGTTATGAACATCTGCCCCCAGGCTTGCCACTCTGCCCCATGAGATGCCTTTCAACCCCCTATATGCCACTCTGCCTCCAGAAATGCCTTATACCCCTATATGCCAGGGGCATATCATGGGACATAGTGGCATATAGGGGGTTAAAAGGCATCTCATGGGGCAGAGTGGCAAGCCTGGGGGCAGATGTTCATGTTCAAGTTAAAGGGGCTGGTGTGCACGCACCGCGCCGCCCAATGGCCGTGCCTCCGTTCTTCGCCCCACCCCTTTTAAGACGTGGGACGAAGTGCTGAGGCACGGCCATTGGGCGGAGCGTGCACGCCAGCATTAAGTGCATTAGGTGCCAGTGGCCGAAGACGGCGGCCCGGCTGCCGCTTTCAATCCCGCTCACAGCCACTTAGCGGCTGTTTAGAGTGTTAGTCTGCCGGTCGCCTGGCCAACGGACTGACCGCCCCCCTCCAAAGTTCTTTGCCTATAGGTGGCGTTTTTACTGAAACACCGTGAATGGGATTGTTAAAAATGAAAACAAAAAAATATATATGACATTTTACTTCAATGTTTAGGACATTAGTTTTCTGGCCGCTACTGGGGCCAAGCTCCCAGCATACAACATTTAAAAAAAATATTGTTTAGAGACAGTGATGCGCATCATTCATATTTAACCCTGTAAGTGCCCAAATAAATGAAAATCCCAGGCATATATCTGGACAAATACACTTTATATATACAGTTTTTTTCCATTTGCACTGGTTATATATATAGTTTTTATAGTTGAAACTGTCAAAATATTTCCTTTTTCTCCTAATCTTTTTTAGATATTTTTCATACTTGTCACAGAAGCTCCGTGACTAGGAGCCAAGAACCGTTATTTTTCCTTGACTACCTAAAATATGTAGCCGGGAGAAAGAGGCTAAAATCACTAGGTCCCTTGCCCACAAACGTATCCCCAGCTGCCGCATACAATAAAGGTTAAGCCCGGCGGCTGTAGTACGTTCTTAGATCGAGCAAGATAGAAACATGTGGGACTGTTCGCTCGGATCACCATATGGAGTGGGACGTAGCTCCTATTTTCATTGGTCGCTACATCCGCGCCCCCAGAACACCATATATGGTGTGTCCGGTAACTCCCTACCTAATTGGCCGAGAGTTTAAAGGGACAGCCATGAATACAAATACTCGCCCCCTCTAAAGTGATTGATCGCCCCCTTACCATAGGCTGCAGTGATTGGTGCCAGGGGTGCTGGCACAAATTCAGTTAAAGTTACCATTGTGTTACAGTTAATCCCATTAAAGCCCATAAGAGATAAATGTAATGTATAAATATACTGTTGTCGGGACTAATAAAGGATTTGTCTGCTGAAACAAGAAAGTATACAGAGACACAAACAATCCTAAGTCCTATCTATTCTATCGTGATTATTGGGGAACTGAAGCAAGAACTAACGAATCAATGGCCAAGAGTAACTATAACTCCTGGGGAACCGTTACAATACTAAATGATGTATATAATTATTATTTCAAAAGAAAGCCCTACAACAAAAAAACAAAATTCATTTCTGCATGTGAAAAGCCCTTTGTCTGAAATTAAAGGGCACATAATGAAATTTGTTATCCGAAACACAAAGGACCAAAAACGTTATTGAAAAATATGCACAAGCCTACCCTTTTAACCCCTTCAGTACCCGGGACGTACCTGGTACTTCCTGGTTACTGGTCACCTGTAGACCGGGACGTACCAGGTACGTCTCTTCCAAAAAACGCCCCCACATCACCACAATCGCGGTGATCGTGGGGGCGCTGCTGCTGCTGTCTGCCCAGGAGTCCTGGGCAGACAGCACAGCCTGTCTAAGCCCTCCCCCAAGCCTACGATCACTCCCACGGAGTGATTCTCTAGGCATTAAACAGCGATTGCAGAAAAATCTGCAATCGCTGTTTCAGCTGCCACAGGCAGCTTCAGGGAAGGGGTGGGGGTGTTGAATGGTCCCCACACAAGTGTGGGGACCTGATCCAACACCCCCCTGCTGCCTGATCGCTCCATGAGAGCATCAGTGCAGCGTTAACCCCTTCAATGCATTGAAGGGGTTAATTCCCGTTTTTTAGGGGGTTCTGCTGCTGGTGGTCTGCCTAAAAGCCCAGGCAGACCTCCAGCAGCAAAAACGAACCCCCAGAAGTCCTCTGATCAGCCCTGTAGGGCTGATCAGAGAGACTCCTCTCCTACAATCTCCAGTCTATTGGAGATTGTGTCCCAGCTGCCAGAGGCAGCTTCAGGGACAGGGAGACAGGGCTCTTTGGTCTCCACATTAGTGTGGAGACCAGCCCCCCTACCCCCCCTCTTCCTCAATTAACCCCTTCAATGCTGCGATTGTTTATGACCCCCATCGCAGCATTGCAGGGGTTAATATTAGTCCCCACAAGCTTGTGGGAACTAAATATCAATCAATGCTGTGCTTCAATGGAGCATCAGCATTGAAAGAGTTAAAAATAAAAAATAAAAATTAAAAAATAAATTAAAAAAAAAATAAAATAATAATAATAATAAAAAAAAATAACAGCACTGACCTGAAAGTCCAGGGTGCTTCCAGGTCAAATGCTGGGCTGATCAGATCGCTCCTGGCCAATAGGAGTGATCGGATCATTATGGCAGCCCACGGATGACCCTGCTCTACAAAGAGAGAGGGGTCATCTAGGGTAATTATGAAAAAACACAAATTATTAATAAATGAAAAAAATCATAATTATTACCTGATCACTTGTCGGTGACATTTTAAGTCGCTGATTATTGATCGGTCTCCCTGATTGATGTCAGCGGCCTAAACCTGTCACTTACAAGTAATCTGATGAAAAAAAATATTTAAACAAATGTAAATGCGCATGCTCCAGTTTTGCCCTCATAGCTTCCTCAAAAAATGCATGAACCATGCATGTGAGGCCTTGTTGGAACCGGAGGATGTTGGTGAACAAAATGTGGTGTTTTCTTCCACTGTTACACATATGCTGTGCAAGAAATAAATTGCAACATTGAAATGTATGCGTTAAAAAACGCAATAAAATAATTTCCCTGTGAAGTTTGGCGGACATCAGTGAAGAAATGGCTGGCTGAAAACTGTCAAAACTACCCTAGTTGAACACCTTGACTTGTCTACTGTTCATAAATATATACTTTTATGGGGTAATTTACAGTGGGGGGCTTCCAAAATGTCCCAAATGGGATATGGGCCCAGGAAACCAATTTCTGAAAATTCCAAATGTGAAAACGAAAATGCGCATGTTCCAGTTTTGCCCTCATAGCTTCCTCAAAAAATGCATGAACCATGCATGTGAGGCCTTGTTGGAACCAGGGGATGTTGGTGAACACAATTTGGTGTTTTGTTCTGCAGTTGCACATATTCTATACAAAATATAATATAAAATCTAAAGCAACATTGCAACATATGCAAAAAAAACCAAAAAAATATAAAAATACCTCAAAATTTGGCAGCAATTGGCGATAAAATCCCTGTTTGAAAAGTGTCAAAATGACCCTAGTTGTACACCTTGACTTATCTACTGTTCATAAACATATAATTTTGGGGGGATAATCAGTATCTGTGACAACTATTGCAGTTATTAGACTACGATGCCAAATTTGAAAAAAATTACATTTCAAAAACGTGATGCATGCCTTGCAATATATGCCCTATACTGGTCAAAATAGATAAAAATCCTGGCCATGTTGGGTGGTTTCCAAATCAGGACAAGTTAATGAATATATTTGGGATAATTTTTTCCCATTGGTTCAATGAGTGTACAATTTGTATGTATACAAAACTGTAAAAAAATGTGTTTTTTTCATTTTTTCCCCACTTTTTCCAGTTTTTTTCAAACAAAACAATGTACTACCCAGCTTAATATGGTTTCAAATGAAAGCCCTACTTGTGCTGAAAAAAACAATATATGATTTGTGTGGGTGCACCAATTGATAAGAGAGAAATTACAGTTGAAGAAAGACATGGCAAAAACACAAAAACGGCTCCGGTCCTTTAGCGACACCCTAGCTTAAAAATCCCGGTCCTGAAGGGGTTAATTATTTTGTGTTGTACTATGTACTATATTTAAGTAAAGTGGCTCAAATAATCACTAGGTTATTATTTATTGATTATATATATATCATGAGGACCATAAATGTCACTTTTAGTGTTCTTAAGCATAGTCTTCTAGGGCAATAAGGCTCAGGGACACAGATTTGCAGCAAACTGTAATTTCATTGGTGGTGCACAACACAATATATGCCCAAAGCCTAGCTCCCAATGTAGCCCTCTCTGGCTATCCTTTACCAGCCCAGATTAAGCAGTCTAACTACTCACTTCACTTCCCTGTCAGACCTAGCTAAGCCAGGTTCTGGAAACATCCCCGAGATGCTCTGCCGCATAACCACTTTGTGCTATGTTGGCATAGCCTCTGAAGTTCATATAAAGTTCATATCATAGCCGTCTGATGTCATATCCCGTTGCACAGGTGTAAAAATGGCTGCGTGTAAGGTGTGACTGGCGACAAAGGTAAATACATACACGTTCGGTGAGAAACTAATGTAGTGACTAAGGTATATTTTCTCATTAGGACAGCGTGAGCTCCCCTCTTCAAATGATGTCATTTGGTAAAACTCAAACACAGGAAACATTATCTTGATAGAGCATCCTTTATTATTAATTATTTACGCAAGTACTTTAAAGAACAAAAGAGATCAGCTCACATTAATGGCAGAACTTTCTAAGTGCTTTAACCCATTTAAGGCCGAGCTATTTTTTAATTTTTGTACCCTTCATGATAAGGCTGCTTTAACATTTCTGTTGCTGAACACATATTGGGGTGCTGTCTGACAGTGACATTTACCAGTGGCGGAACTACCGGGGTTGCAGGGGTCGCGACCGCGACTGGGCCCTGGAGTTCTGCCAGTCAGGGGGGCCCAAGGGGTGCCGAGCGGTTGCTGAAAACATAGTTACATAGTTATATAGGCTGAAAAAAGACATATTCCATCAAGTTCACGCAAGTACTTTAAAGAACAAAAGAGATCAGCTCACATTAATGGCAGAACTTTCTAAGTGCTTTAACCCATTTAAGGCCGAGCTATTTTTTAATTTTTGTACCCTTCATGATAAGGCTGCTTTAACATTTCTGTTGCTGAACACATATTGGGGTGCTGTCTGACAGTGACATTTACCAGTGGCGGAACTACCGGGGTTGCAGGGGTCGCGACCGCGACTGGGCCCTGGAGTTCTGCCAGTCAGGGGGGCCCAAGGGGTGCCGAGCGGTTGCTGAAAACATAGTTACATAGTTATATAGGCTGAAAAAAGACATGCGTCCATCAAGTTCAGCACTGTTAATCCAGTTTCCAATTTTCAAAAAAATTCCTTCTTGCCCCCAAAATGGCAGTCAGATTTCAATAAGCTGTTTCCCCATAATTAAAGATTATATCCCTGAATATTATGTTTTTCCAGGTATCCATCCAGTTGCAGTTTAAAAGTCTGTACAGACTCTTCCACATCCTTATTGTCCTTACTGTAAAAAACCCTTTCCTCTGCTTAAGTCTAAATCTCCTTTCTTCCAGTCTAAAAGAATGACCACGTGTCCTATGCATAGTCCTGTTTATGAACAGATTTCCACACAATGGTTTGTATTGGCCCCGAATATATTTATATAACGTTATCATATCCCCTCTGAGGCGACGTTTTTCTAAACTAAACAGATTTAAATTTGTTAACCTTTCTTCATAACTATAGTGCTCCATTCCTTTTATTAATTTTGTAGCCCGCCTCTGCACCCTTTCTAGTGCTATGATATCCTTCTTTAGAATAGGTGCCCAAAATTGCACAGCATATTCAAGGTGCGGCCTTACCATTGATTTATACAGAGGCAAAATTATATCTTTATCCTGCGACCTGATGCCCTTTTTTATACACGACAATACCTTACTGGCCTTAGCAACCGCAGACTGACACTGCACATTGTTGCCTAGTTTGTTGTCTATAACAATTCCCAAATCCTTCTCATTTGTCATGAGGTTGTAAGGGACATTAACCATATATATATATACTATCCAATATAAACCAGACGTAAATAAATAAATAAAATACAAAACACCGTGCTTGGATGAAACAGGCCGTGGCTTTTATTTAGTTTATCAAACATACAAACTTCAAATGTAACGAACTAATTTGCAACCATTATAACAACATAATAATAAGCCCTTGGCACAAGCCCAGAGCCACCTACTTAAATCACATAATCTAGCCAACCGCCATAAAAGCCAGCCGGCATAACTTAACTTACAGTTCACCCTAAGCTATAGGATAACTATACCCCGATAAAAGCCACGACAAAGAGAACAATAAAATACAGGGAGGGTGGGAGGGCGCATCTTCATTAACTGCTCCATGGATTCTTCGGCTTACCAGCTTCGCCACTGCTCACCAGACTCAGAGGTCAGTGCAGTATAGGCTCCGCTGCAAGCCAGGTAAGTGAAACAAGCCCTCTCAGAACGGCCTATTTATAGGTGATTTTCCCGCCCATTGCGCCGCGCAAAGCACCCGCGAGGCAGTCACGCGGCCGCACGCGACCTGTAAAAAACGCGGCAAAGCGCTAGCGCATGCGCAAACGCAATAATCGTTATATAAGCTCCAACATTTTTTTTTTTTTTATTGAACTAACTGACCCTTCCATGACCCCAAAGCCTATACTCTGCCATTATAACTGTGACCTTTATTTGCCCCCACAACCTCATGTCGTCCTGCCCTATGGTTGCAGGCCTTATCATTACCCCTAATTCACTACCGTTTAGGGTGTAGGTTGCTTATGCATTCACTACCCCAAAGTGCATAACTTTACATTTATCTACATTGAATTTCATCTGCCATTTGTGTGCCCAGTCCCCCAGTCTATCTAGATCCCTCTGCAGCACAGTAATATCCTGCTCGCCCTGTATTACTTTACCTAGTTTAGTGTCATCTGCAAACACAGAAACATGACTTTCAATGCCTACTGCCAGGTCATTTATAAATATGTTGAATAAAATTGGTCCCAGAACAGAACCCTGAGGGATACCACTTACCACTTTTGACCAGCTTGAAAATTTACCATTTATTTACCATTTATAACAAATCTCGCCCCCCCTGACTGACAGAAATCCAGGACTCCTCTGCTCCCCGCCGCTGCTGCCGCTTCAGCACTCCTGTGTTGGAAGCATGAGGCGTTTGTCTCGGGTGCCTGCGCTTCACGCTGAGCGCCGGCATAGGACGTCATATGCCAGCACTCAGCAGTGAAGCGCCAGCACCCGAGACAAGCCTCACGCTCCCAACACAGGAGTTGACGGTAAGTGACCTACAAAGGGGGGTAGGAGGGAGTGGGTAGATCGTGAGAGAGGGGTAGGGAGGGAGAGGGTAGATCGTGAGAAGGGGGTAGGAGGGAGAGGGAGATAGTGAGAATGGATAGATGGTGGGGGCCCTTAACAGATTCTCGCACCGGCGCCCTGAGGTTTCTAGTTACGCGCCTGACATTTACGAGGAGCTGTAAATTCATACCTAAAGTACGTGTGTGGGGGAAAAATACACACAAAAAATTACTACTGCAAACTCAGAAAAAATGCTGGTGGTGAAAGTGATTTTTTCCCCCACACACATTGTACTTCAGGTATGAATTAACATACCTGAAGTACAATGTGGGTGGAAAAAAAATTACCATCACAAAGTTTGACAAGGACTGGTGGAATTAGTACATAGAAAGAGTTAACATACCAGCATTTGAATTATCCTGGGGTGTCCAGTTTTCAGAAATATATTAGCTTTTATAGATGATTAAATGATTTTTCAAGTGAAAGTTAGAATAAGTCCTTTTATTCTAAATGTATCACCATATTTTATACTTTTTTATAGGAAATAATATGATACAATCAAAACAATGACATCAAAAGAAAGCCCTTCTTGTGCTGAAAAAAAAACAATATATTAACTTGTGTGGGTTCAGTAAACGAGAAAGAATAAAAGTACAGCTAAACACAAGCAGTGCAGAAATGTAAAAACAGCAATTGTCACTGAGGGGTTAATCCCACTAAAGGCTATCTAAGAGTATCTCTACCCCCATGTGTGACTAGCCCCACACTTCAATACAGCTCTCTGTGATTATTCACAAAGTTATTCCCCCCCACAGCTCACCTCCCCCGGGTTAGCCCCCCATATTAAGAATTTTTACAAAAGATCATTGCATTTGTTAGATCTTTGTTAGATCAGGTTTGATCAACTTTTTTTTTCGTTAGATCTACTCTAAAATAGGCAATATTAACAATCTTTTTCAGGGGGGCTAACCCATAGCCAGCCCCCCTCAGCAAAAATTTCAACAAAATGTTACTGATTGTGATAGCTCTGCGTTAGATCAGGTTTGATCAGACCACATTTTTGTTAGATCTAGTCTAATTACTGAGATATTGCATATTTCGACTGAAAATTTGGAAACATTTTTATGGATTTTGGTAGATATTCGTTAGATCCGGTTAGATCAACTGTTTTTTTGGTTAGATCTATCACGCAGGATGCGGTATTCACAATACTATTTTGTGTTTGGGGTAGTTATACATATGGGCTGGCTCCCCCTCAACAGAAATTTGGATTTTTTTTTATGGATTTTGGTAGATATTCGTTACATCAACTGTTTTTTTCGTTAGATCTACCACGCAGGATGCGGTATTCACAATCCTATTTTGTGTTCGGGGGGTAGGTATACATATGGGCTGGCCCCCCCTCAACAGAAATTTGGATTTGTTTATGGATTTTGGTAGATATTCTTTAGATCTGGTTAGATCAACTGTTTTTTTGGTTAGATCTATCACGCAGGATGCGGCATTCACAATCCTATTTTTGTGTACGGGGCATGGGTATACATACGAGCCCCCCTCATTAAATATGCAATATCTCAGTAATTAGACTAGATCTAACAAAAATGTTGTCTGATCAAACCTAATCTAACGCAGAGCTATCATAATCAGTAACATTTTGTTGAAATTTTTGTTGAGGGGGGCTGGCTACGGGTTAGCCCCCCTGGAAAAAAAAAACAGTTGATCAAACCTCATCTAACAAAGATCTAACAAATGCCATGATCTTTTGTAAAAAATCTTAATATGGGGGGTGTTAATATAAGTGTTCCAATTGAAACTAATAGGCATGCTTTCTGCTCATGTGCATGGGGGTACAAATAGACACCCAATTGCTGCATTCACAGAACCAGCCCTAGAGCGAACTGGTGGCAAACATATCATATGTCAGATAAGCACTTTTTATTTTGAAATAATCCATATTAAGGTGTTCACTGAGAATGTTAATATGCATTATTCTATTGTACGCAGGGGTATGTTAAGGTGCAATATGCCACACACTTATCGTTAAATCTGCTTCCAAGTTAAATGTAGTGCAGAGTGCTGCTTACCTCTTGAGTAAGATACCATTGATCAATTTCCTATGAATAAACCCACTTTTTTCTCACTTTTTGAAAAATCTTTTACTCATTCCAAAAAGCTAAAGAAGAAAAACTGCTAAATAGATTCTACTATTTGTCCTGAATTTAGAAATACCAGTTCAAAACCAATGTTTTCCAGATATGATCATTTTGGCCCACGTGCTATTTTGGGTATCTTTAAAACCGGCCAATGCAATTTACCCCATCAAACCATGTATTTTTGAAGACTAGACTAGACACCCCAGGATATTTCAAATGGCGGTATTTTAACCCTTTCCATGCACTAATTTTACCACCAGCCTTTGTTAAAATTTGTGGTAGTAATTTTTTTGTATTTCTTATCACACAAATTGTACTTGGTGGATCGCCTCCTAAACTTTTTTAAGACACGGGTCTGCTGCCATACAGTGTATGGCAGACGTTTACCTCCCGGGGAGGGGCCAGATAATTGTAATTTTATTTTTCTTTGATATTTAAATTGTAATCAATGTATATAACTAATAATGCTTTGGCATTAACAGGAAGGGGTGGTAATGGATGGGATTGGTCATCACATGAAGGCAGACATACTAATAAAAACATGCCCCAAGGCGCCAGTGACCCTAGGCTCATCCCTGATAGTGGGATAGTCAAGGTACATTAAATTGTTTCTTTAATATGAAGTTTAATCCAGTGAGGTATTCTACAAGATACCACGCACCTATATACCTTCCAGATGTGCCTGTTTTCAGACACTGACCCGCATAGCTATAGTCCCACTTTTATGGGTGGTGGGGATTATCGGCCAGTTTGGGAAATCCTCTGACTGGCCCAAGGACCTGTAACATTGATGGAGGTCTGTGCTGTTGCAGACTTCCATTGCATGCCTCCTCCTGCTCCTAAAGCTACCGTGTTTCTGCCAGTATCAAGGTACCCCCTGTACCAGAATTTCCAGTGGTCTACTTATGGTCTGTGCGAGTGCTGCATCCCCACTTTATCCGCTCTTTGCTCAGCTCACTACTAGTTGAAAGTACCCTAGCCCTTTAGCTAGTGGGCAGAGCAAGGTCCGACCTTCCTCCACTAGATTCCTTCTCTCCAGGACAAGGTGGGCCTGACATTACAATTAAGCCCAAAGAAATAAAGATCCAAAAGCCACGTGTAAAAAGTAAAAAGAAATTAATCAAATAGATAAATGGATGAATACTCCCCACGATAGCAGCTTCCAATAAAACACTCTTCCTCGAGATGTTCAGCAATACAACAAGACAACCAAGGAGCGCATATACATGAGGAGAAAACAAAAACAACACTAATAGTGTAATATGTATATAAATAAGAAAATAAAAAAGGGGTAAGATCCACTCACAAGCTTGTTGAATAAGTCAGGCTCATCAGAAATCAATGGTTGCAGAATTTAATATCTGGTAAAAGCTCTAAAAAATAGAAGAAGACCACAAATGGTGCAGCATCTAGGACAAATCCACAGAGAAGAGGGTCATAGATACACTTACAATATTGGTAGGCACAACTAGGATATAGTGTGCAAAAACGCAAATTGAACGAAGTTCTAGATCCACTAAATGGGGCACTCTCTCGGGATAATGTCCGTTCTCTCTCGACGCGTTTCGCCAGTACTATACTGGCTTCCTCAGGAGAAAAATATTCGTAAAGTTCGTAAAGTTCAAAGACCACTT
>VKOC01019804.1:0-16441 GCA_009364415.1 Spea multiplicata | reverse complement strand
CCCTGTTACAGGTGAGCACTAGCCACGTGGCTAGTTAAAAAGGGGGGGGGCATAACCAGTAGCTCACCTTAAATAGTGACAAATGAAAACCTTTTTGTTTGTTTTTTATAAACAGAAGAATATAAAACCACAATCTGCAATTTAAACCAAAGGGCAGTGATGTTTAACTTTGCAAAATGTATCAGGAGCTTCATGTGGAAAACGTGATAAAACGTTTAAATAGAAAAGCACAATCATCCTAAGGAAAGCCAAGAATGAAGCGGTGCCATGTACTCACTACTGCTTTTGGCACAGCACTGCTAGAAGGGGAATTAAAGGCTAGTAATTTATCCCATCAGTACAGAACTTAATGCATGTTCTAAATAAAACAGGAATTAACGGTGCAGTGCCACTGATCAGACTTTAGGAGAATTATTACATAAAGGGCAAGGAGACAAATCTTCCCACCAGAACTTAAGACGTGAAAACATGACAAACTAATCACTGCACTGCAAAGTGAGATTTACACAGAAAGTCGCAGTTCATATTCTTAACAGTCTTTTGACCGATACAAAATCCACCATTTTCACATCACTTGCCAATTTAATGGAGGGACTGCTAAATATCAGCCAAGTTATTAATCATTACAATCTTGCTTTTTTAGAACACATTAACCCATTCCCCGTCGTATAGGGGTAAATAGAATAACCCCCACCCCTTGCTTTGGCACATTAGGCCTAGCAATACTTAGCAAAGCCCACGTGGAGGTAGTGAGTTTTTACTTTGCAAGAGTTCCCGCCATTGAGCAAACAGCACGGTGTTCCTGGTACAATGCCACGAGGTATATAGAAATAATATATAAGGACCCTGCGGTAATCACCCCCCGGCCATTCACATAACATTAAATCGGTTTATCCCTAGACTTAAAATAAAACCTCGCCATCCCGCATGGCTGTCATTATACAGGAGGATTATTTCATTCATGCTGCAAGGGGACAAATAAAAAAATAAAAACTGATTAATCTCACCTCAGAAACGTACCCGTGGGCCCGACCCCCCCTCAGAAACATACCCGGGGGCCCGGCCCCCCTCAGAAACATACCCGGGGGCCCGGCCCCCCCTCAGAAACGTAGCCGGCCATTATACCGTTATGTGCTGCCATTAAACAGCTAGGGACGTGACAGAGTGCTGTATGGCTGACACGACCCGCTCTGTCAGGACTCAATCATTCCTTGTGGCAGATAACTGAGCTGATGCTCGCCTGCTTCAGAGTTCAGCTGTAACCAAGCCATTGCTTGCATAATGGCTGAGGGGAGCAGGTAAGTCTGTTGCCCCAATCAAAAACACACGTGCCCTAAGCATGCACTCACCCACACACATACATGCTCCCTGTCCATTTAGCTACGCTGATTCCCAGGGGCCTTTTCCAAAGCTTTCTGTGTCTATAATATTTATTTCCACATGAATGAAGTAGCGTCCAGTTTCGGTACCTCTTTCACAAATAAAACAAGAGACACTTCTTTATTTCAAACTTTTATTAACGTCAGAATGGAATTATTTGTCCGCGGTGCGGACTTAAACACTTCAGCACCGCGACACTCAACCTTTATTAATATGTCATAAAGTGTCAAATATTATAAACACAACAAATTTGACACAACATATATCAATAATTATTGTCAAAACGAAAGACAACATAACCAATTGTAACCATTAATAACCAAATTAATAACCTGCTGGTATGGGCGTGCCCACCTGTATCTCTGCTGGAACTGCTGGCGTCCCCTAGCGCGGCAGTCACATGACCTTACGATTCACAGAGGCGCATGCCCCTGGAGTGTCCTGCACTTACACCTCTGTGCACCACAAGTAACCATACCTAGATGGTTAACTCCTGCACCGTACCAGCTTAACAAAACCAGAGTACCCGGCCAAGGCCGGAGAACGCGACCCCTTGCGCTTCACCGGCTCCCCAACACAGCCTCGGCCCTCTCTAAACCGGACCGAACGTCCAGCAGCCAAATGTCCAGACCAATGTCGGACAAATGAACACCGTCATCACGGAACAACCCCGTAACGTCACCCTCCAAGTCCCTATGCCTAACCACTATGCCACCCCGAAAAGCCACAAAACGCGAAACCGACCTATTAACCTGCTTGCGCGCCCGTTCAATACCGGCCAACGAGTTGGCACCACGCCAACGCAAACGGCGCACTATCTCAGACCAAACGAACACCGTCTCCGGGTAAGCGGCCCAAAGCTGAAGCAGGTCTGCCTTAATATCAGCTATCAGCGCCCGGATAGGAACCGAACACAAATCATTCCCACCGACATGCAGGAGCAGGATCCGAGGCACCCCATGGATCTGAACGTGGCGAGTCACCTCTCGGGACACACGATCCCAACGCATACCTCGGAAACCGAGCCAGCGGACCGTCAACTGCGCGGGATCAAGACCCAGCTGCCTCCCATTCGGACGCACAGCAGCCCGACGCGCCGCCCAGAAGACATAGGAGTGCCCCAGGATCCAAACTGCTCCTAAAACAAACAAAGAAAAACAAACGTCAAGAAAACAACCTTCACAGCAAATGAGGACGAACATACGACAGAAAACGGCTAGACTCCCACCTGCCCAACCGCATAATCACCTCCTGACGCAACCCCCACCGCGCAGCTTCCGTAGCCGCCCCAATCCGGAAGGAATGGGACCCATACTCAGTAGCCGACAAACCGAGGTTCGCCAGGGCCCGCTTAAACAAAGCAATGAACTGAAACCGGGACAAATGGGAACCGTCCATATGCACCAGCAAAGGCCCCCCAACCTGAGGCCGGACTGCAAGATAAGCCACCATACAGGCATGCGGGCAAACCGAAGAACCGGGAAGAGACTGCAAAACAATAAAACGACCCCTGCCCTCCTGATCCGTCTTGGACCTCCGAAGACCCAACCGGACCCCCTCACCGGACAGCAAAACATCATCGAACAGCAGGCCACCAGGGACAGACTTGCTGGGACTCACAAGCTCACCAATACGGAAGGCACCAAAAAAGGCGAGGACAAACGCCAGCCGAAACAACAAGAACTCCTCCCGCGACACACAAGCCCCGTCTAGAGACGCCACCAAATCCAACAGCAGAGGGTAGGAAACCGGCCTCCTAGAATCACGCCTAGCAGCACCCCGCCGATACCCCCGCAGAGCCTGACGGACCATAAAGGTTTTAGTGAAATCAGGCTCACCCCCAGCCTTAAAATGAAAAGCAAGCGCCGCCATCCGGCGACCCAAACCCGCAACAGACACCCCACTACTAAACCAATAACCCACCAGCCACAACAGGCACTCCGCCCTACTAAGACCCTGTTCCAAAGCGGACGCCTTGGCCCAAAAAGCAGTCCATTCACCCCAAACCTGATCGTAAAAACCACGAGTAGCAGGGACCAGAGAACGTTGCAGAAGGACCTCTACTCCAGCTCGCCCAGACTCCACATCCAAGCCGGAAAATCCGTGCCCACCTTGTCTGCCCCGGGCGCCAAAGCGAAGAATCGGTCCCACTGCAAGCGAGAAAGGGAGTCAGCTATACAATTGTCAACACCAGGAACATGAGAAGCCCTAAGGCACATATTAAGCTGAAGACAACGCAACACCAAGCGCCGCAACAAGCGCAACACGGGAACCGAAGAGGAGGTGAGATTAGAAATCGCCTGAACCACGGCAAGGTTGTCACACCAAAAACGAACCTGGCGATTAGCGAGACGATCACCCCAAACCTCCACCGCCACCAAAATGGGAAACAACTCCAGGAAAGTTAAATTCTTAGTCAAACCCGAACGAGCCCAGCCGGCCGGCCAGCTCCCTACACACCAACTACCCCCAAAATAAGCACCGAACCCCACCGCACCCGCGGCATCCGTCCACAACTCCAGGTCCGCATTAGTGACCGGCTCCTCCAACCACAACGTCCGACCATTATAATCACGCAGGAACAAGTCCCACACCTCAAGGTCCTCCTTCAGGGATCTCGTAAGCCGCACAAAATGATGTGGGGCCGATACACCAGCCGTCGCTAAAGACAAACGCCTCGAAAAAACCCTGCCCATCGGCATAACCCGAGACGCAAAATTCAACTTCCCCAACAATGACTGCAATTGCCTCAAAGTGACCTTGTGCAGCCGCCGAAAACTCGCAACCAGAAAACGAAGCTCAACCACCTTCGCCTCAGGGAGCCGATAAGACATGTCCCCCGAATCTATTTCAATACCCAAGAAACACAAGGAACTACACGGCCCCTCAGTCTTATCAGGTGCCAACGGGACACCAAAAAGACGCGCCACCTGTTGCACCGTGGCCAACAAAACCGCACACTGAGACGAACCCGCCGGACCAACACACAAAAAATCGTCCAAATAATGAATAATAGAAGGAAGGCCCGCAACTTCCCGAACCACCCACTCCAGGAACGTACTAAACGTCTCAAAGTACGAGCAAGAAATGGAGCAACCCATCGGGAGGCACCTGTCAACAAAAAACCCATCACCCCAAAAACACCCCAACAAATGAAAACTCTCCGGATGAACAGGAAGGAGACGGAAGGCAGACTCAATATCAACCTTCGCCAACAACGCCCCCCTACCAGACACCCTCACCCAATGAGCCGCCCTATCAAAAGACGCATACGACACCGTACACAGAGCCGGGTCAATACCATCATTCACCGACTGCCCTTTTGGATACGACAAATGATGGATCAACCGGAACTTGTTTGGTTCTTTTTTGGGGACCAGGCCCAACGGGGACACCCGCAAATCAGGGATAGGGGGGGAAGGAAACGGACCCGCCATCCTGCCCAAACGCACCTCTTTTAGCAACTTGTCAGAAACAACAGACGGATTGGAAAGTGCCGATTTAAGGTTACGCGACCGAGCAGATAAACCCTCAACCTTAGACGGAATGCGAAAACCCTCCCGAAAACCCTCCTCCAGCAACCGGGCAGCATCCCGGTCGGGGTATTTAATCAGCCACGGCAGCATCATCTCCAGCCGCACCGGAGTCTCCCCTTTTGCCAGCACCGGCCCTACCCCCTTTCTGCCGCTTGAGGCACTTAGTAAGCGGGTGTGCGCCACTACAGCCGGAGCACTCATGCTTAAAGCGACACAACGTGCCCCACTTGCACTGTCCCTCATTAAACTTCCAGCAGTATCCTTTCTGTTGCCCAGCCGACACCCCTGATCCGGAAGTGCCGGCTCCTGTCTGAAAAGGCTGAGACCCAGGACGACCCGGCGTCATAACGCGCAACCACAGTGCTATATCTTTATGGTCCCAACGGACCCCAGGACGCACCGCCATGCGCTGACGGAACTGCTCATCATACCGCAGCCACGCCTGCCCACCATAAACCCGATACGCTTCCCCAATCGAGTCAAGCTAGCAAAATAACCCCGAACAATGCTCAGGCGCCTTCTGACCAATGACACTGGCCAAAATGGCAAAAGCCTGCAGCCAATTAGAAAAAGTGCGAGGAATCAAACGGTATCTACGCTTCTCCTCATCCTCTTTTTTAGAGGCCTCATTTTTTGATGGCCTGTCAAGATTAAACTTCTCCAGAGGGAGGAGCGAAAATATTTCCACATATCCCCCCTTCCAAATCTTTTCCCTCACGTCCTGCTTCAAATGCGTACCCAAAGGAGCCTCAAAACAAACATATATCTCCCCACGGGCAGCGTCCGCTAGACGAACAGGATCCACGTCAGCGCGCGAACCCCCAGCAGCAGGGTCAGCAGAAGCGCTGCTAGCGCTAACAGGCGCAGGAACAGGCGAAACAACAGGCGCAATAACAGGCGCAGCAACAGGCGCAGCAACAGGCGCCGGCGCAACCTGCCCCACGGCCCCAGCCGGCACCCCAGTAACAGCCGGTACACCACCACCACTCCCTAAAGCACTGAGACCACCAGCCCCAGGCGCACCATATGACCCCCATACCTGCGCCGGCGACGCACTCAGACCCCCCAAACCACAAGTCGTCACCAGGTCACGAAAAACAGTAAGCAATTGGAGCGCTACCGCCGAGCTATCCCCAGAAACCGCAGAAGCACTCCCACTACCCCCAGCCAACCCCCCAACAGGTGTAGAGTGTGAAGCAAAATCAGAAAATAAAGGAAACAAATGCTCACCCTGAGATGCAGCGCCCCCAGCGGTGGATGTAGAAGGCACAGCCTCCTGAGAATGTGCAGCTGCAGAACCGGAACGGAAGGCAGCAGGAGTGTCCAGCAGGTCGTCCGCGGCCTCAGTGCGTGGAGCAACTGAGGAACAGCCGGCAGCAGCAGCCTCCCCAGCGTCTCTGCAGGCACCCAGGGCTCCACTGGCCCCAGCACTGGCCCGCAAGCTAGGCCGAGACGCAGCCTGCGTGCGGGTTTGGACAGCGCCTCAGCCGGCGGTGCCTCCGCGACGCATCGCAGAACCCCCGGGCGCCGCAGGCACTCGTTGGCGCCCAAGAATCGAGTCCGGCGGCTCTGTAGGCCGTGTACCGCCACAGGCCGCCAGAGGAACCCGCTACCGAGTGGCGGCGCCAGGAGCGCCCCGGTTACGCGTTCCTGGTGCAACGGAGCCTCGACCCCGCCGCCAAGCTCCTCCCGGAGCTTGGACCTAGACTTGCGGCGGGGATCGATCGTGCGGGCCGCACCTTCGGGCGAGGCTGCCGGCCCTCCCGGATCGCGCCGGACGGGAACTCCGGCGCTTGGTAGGCCCGGAACGGGACACGGGGCGGACCGGAGACGCAGCAGCCACTCTCCGGCCAGACACCTCCGGGCTCAGCCTGACGGGAGGGCGGGAGACCCTGGAACGGCTTGACCTCGACGTCCCAGGGGCAGGCGAAGGACCAGGAGCCGGAGAAGAAGACAGGACCCCGGACAGACGCTCCCGGAGCCACTCAACATCTCCCCCAGCAGCCTCCTGAAGTTCCTGAAGCAGGGATTCCATGCTGGACGCCATCAGGATCTGCAAGACAAAAGGTGAAAAATCTCTTTGAAAATAATTGCCCCTATAGGCCACGACCCTTCCTTATATACCCCCCAGGGAGGGTAATTACCCCCTCCCCTCTGGCCCTGCACGTGCCACCAAACTTAACTCCTTCAGTGCTAAAATTTCCGCTTAGTCATGCCTTAACCCTTTAAACCGGCTTGACCATGGGTACCTTGTCCGCGCTACATTCATGGGGCCCCTCTGTCCAATTCTTTCCCTCCGGGGCTGTTCTTGTGATATTCTGTTGATATGTTTGTTTACGAGGCCGTCCTACTTTATAACATACCAAAGATATTTGCATATTTTTACCTATAAATGTTTTGGACTGGTGCAATACAGCTTTTGAACATTAAAGGGTTATTAGGACTGTTATACAATGAATGATTGGTTAACAAATGTTTGGCACATGTTCACTGTTTAGTGAAATATTTTGTAAATATTTTTTTATATCTTTTCATGTGACACTCTGCTACAATGTAAATTAGTGAGTGTACAGCCTATCTAACAGTGTAACTGTGCTGTCCTCTCAAAATAACTCAACACACAGACATTAATGTCTAAACCTTGGCAACAAAAGTGAGTACATTACATTATATTATATATTATTTATAAAGCACCGGCCGATTCCGCATTTATATTTGAAGAACAAATTAGTCATAAATAAAAAACAATTATTTCCAGAGCTGGTATTTATTCCCAGTCTGTCCTGACTTACAAACACAGATCCTACTACAAGTTATTGAAAGCACTTGACACATCAAGCTTGCAATCACAAGATATTATGTGACAGCATTGCATTACAGGGCTAATCTGGGATTATAACACTAAAGACACACCCAAACACTCACATTACTACACACGCAGTCACTAACACACACACCCCTAAACACACACTAACATTCCCAAACACACACAATAACATACCCAGAAAAGCACATCGATACACACTAACATGCCCACACATTAGGACACCTGACCATTTCACCAATAGGGACTTTTATGATATTACATTCTAAATACCTTGGCATTAATATGTAGTTGTCGTCCCCCCCTCGGTGCAGATATAACAGCTTCCGCTCTTCTGAGAAGGCTTTCCACAAGATTTTGGAGCGATTTTTACCCATTCATATAGTAGTGACATTTGTGTGTCAGGCACTGATGTTGTAGGAGAAGGCCTGGCTCACAAACTCTATTCCAGTTCATCCCAGAGTTGATCGATGGTGTTGAGGTCAGGTCAGCCAACCAAGTCTTTATGGACCTTGCTTTGTGCACTGGGAATAGAAAAGGGCCTTCCCCAAACTGTTCCCACAAAGTTGGAAGAATAGCATTGTCCAACATATCTTTGTACGTCCCCAGCATACTGAAAGTACTGGGACAAGTGCTCAAATTAAGGGACTGCCCCGGGACAGTTGGCAACTAAGCATCACAGAGGTATATAACCCCTAAATTGTAATTAAAATGCAATCATTAAACAAAACAGAAAACTAGAACCATCATAACTACATCACAATATATTTAGTAGCAATCTAAATCAAGGTATACATCTCAAGATTTTTTGCCCTACTGTCCAGCTTTTGTGGGTAGTTTGGATAATGGACATGCAGGGCCCATGCCGTACAGCTACAGTCCCTTATTGTAGTTCCCACATGGCCACATTGTGATGCTGTGAAGTTGAGTAATGCCAGGTAGCTCTTTGGGTATAGAGGGCATATAGCATTCCTGCTTCCGACTATGCCCCCCTCACAGATGCAGCCATGAACCATCCCATCTCTAGCCTTGCACTCAACAGAGGTGTCCCAATTTGGACATCTAAAATAAGGGTATATCATTGTGTTTTTCCACGTACCCTTCATTACCATGATGAGACAAAGAATTAAAGGGAAAACACTTTTTTAAGATGCATAAAAGATTTTTATTTAAATCACATTCTGTACTCTGGATGAGCCCACAATGGCACAAGAAAAGTCAAAGATATAATTTCTCAAAGTACAAATAAATATCTAATTTTGTTTAACTAAATGGTAGAAAAAAAAACTATGAAATATGTTTAAATAAAGATTTAAAAATAATAAAATCCTTCATTTATACCTCCTTAAAATCCTGGAATTAATGAATAATTTTATCATGTAAACATAATCATGTATGGATATGACAGCAGAAAAAGCCTCCAGTTAGTGAAATGTCACAAACATCATATCAGTTGTACAGATGACTCTTAATAAATGGGAACCTGCAATTTTTTGGCACGTGGACAAAGTAGACTACATTGGTTACACAAACAATGGCAGTGTTTGGAGTGCAGTTCCATTTCTAAAAAAAAAATGCTCTATGTACTTTATTTTAAAAAGAATATTTCAAAGCATTGGTCTTCAAACATCTCAGTAGGGTACACAAAAAAGGTGGGAACAAGCGGATCCTAAGAAATATCACTATGTTCTCGGACAATTGACCTATAGGTGTTTTCTAAGAATCACTACAAAATTCTAATACTTAAAGTGTTATCTTTACGCAGTTTACAAATTTTCAAAGGAAGATTGTGGATCTAAAATAACTTCTGTGTACACATGAAGATTAACAGGGACAATTAAAAACATTAGGGAATGTCATTGGAATCTCTAGAAATGTGAATGATAGAAATAGTTTAATTCTATCCTAATGTACAAGAGGCATATTACAGGAAATGTAAGGTCTGCTTGTTTGAATTACAATAATCTCATGAGATGGTTTCACAGGAGTACATTTAGGAGTGATGAGACCAGTTTGGTGTAACATTGTGGGTGGTCAGTTGGATGGATAATGACAGAGGCCTTTCCAAGAAAAAAAGAAAAGGGTAAGGTAGTGTCATCGACAGGCTGGAAATAGAAAGTGTTTGTTTATCCTGAAGAATAGGATGTCAAGAAAAATATTCTGTCAAACGTTAAGTATATGTGATTTTTTCACTTATTCTAATCCTTTGGTGTAAGCTGCTGATCAGTTTTTGAGCTGCTGCTGCTGCTCATCTTCATGATCCTCTTCCTGTTGCTGCTGTTGTTGTTGCTGTGATGTAGATGTTTGGGATTCTTTGTCACATTCTGTGCTGGTGCAACCGCACTGTTCCACATAGATGTATGAGTAAAGTGAGCTGGTTCCATCGAGACATTTGAGGCTCACTTCCCGTTTGCTGGTCTTCATCTCTTGACAACAGCTACACTTGTGCTCCATGGTATTTGCCTCCGCAGAGTACCTGTAACAATGGAAGTGAATGATTATCACATGTGGTCAAACTTGCTATTATAAGTTTGTTTTTGCCTACAACATCACCTATCAAAGAGCATCTGCCACAACTTACATTGATGTGGTCATGCAACCTCCTCCACAGTATGACAGCTCCACGGTCTGGTCTGACTTACAGGTGCCGGTTTTGATACGAGTGGACTGTTTATGGACCTGGCATCCCGACACAGCAGCTTAAAGAAAAAGGAGAAGTAATATCACATTAATATACACTCAGACTCTTTATTCTTTGGAGTTGAATGCATTTGGGACCATATTACAAACCCTGAATTCTGTCTCATTACAGGTGCACCTAGGCAGGGGCATTACCACTATTGTACTTTTTAAACATTATTATCATAAGAAACATGAAATAATAGGCGATGGAAGGAAACTTACGAAAACAAGACATAGCAAAATGTGGAAACAATGATCCTAATTGGATTGTATCGGATTAAAAACATTCTAGATGAGTGCAGATCCTATTAATTCATGTTTGTTTAACAATGTTGTTATTCCCTTTGTAATATACTTTGCAAATCAGGTGTAATTGATTAAACTATGCTTACATTCACAGGTCTTGCAGCAGCCATTCTCTGACATTTTGATGGTACCCTGTGTGAACATGAAGAACACCTAGTAAGTACTAGCGGAAGAGATCAAAATGCAAAACCCGAAAACAGAACTGAATAACAAAGTATGTTTTCCAAACACTGGCCTCTTTTAATTCACATATGAGTACTGCAACAATGCTTTACACTGCTATTTTGGGGAAATTAGAAAGTCTTTACTATTTACAAGACATACTGTACAAAAAGTTATATCCATGTACAGAATACACATATTATTTGGTATTACAATTAACATATAAATAGTATTACCTGCGCATTTTAAAACAAATATTAGTGTCTAACAATAAATGTATGTCCTTGTATTTAGAAATATGTTCTGTTTTCATTGTTTTATTTAAGCATACACGTTTAAGATGCAAGTGTTATCGGTGAATGCCATTTTGCACATACCTCCAAGCAGTTTGCTGGGTTAAAGGCTGGGCATGTTTCTTTCTCCGTTACAACATCATAAGTATCAGTGCAGGTGTAGGAGGTGCACTTGTGATCTGGTGGGCTGTATTTTTGTCCAGGCTAAAATGTAGAAGAACAATATTGAATAACTATGCTGGGATTCTTTTAGAAATGTAATTAGAATTATAACTGCAGGTGTCTTAACGAAATCAGTTTCCATCTATGCTTGTGGTATAATATCTTGGATCTAGGTTATCATGTGAGTTTCATCAAAATTGTGGTTCAACCAGTCACCTAACCCTTTCAGGACCCTAGGATGTATTATTATGGAGTACGATCTAAAGTTATTGCACTAGTGAGGGCATATCTCCTACTAGTTCGCTGGAAACAAGCTCATTTGGATTCTCCTCTATCAGCAGGGGCCAGCAGGTTATTTTCCACATGTTTTAACATATTACTCAGACTAATTGATGAACAATTTATACAAAAAGTATCAAAAGAAAAGACAATAGCCAAAAAAATGTTCAATATATAAGTTAAACATAAAAAACAGAATCATGGTTGAATAAACATATGGTACAAAAATGCAGAAGAGCTCTGGTAACTTGGGTGTGAAAAAAGTTATGAAGAAAGACGTGAATATTACATATTCAAAACCTTTAGAGCGATAAGTTGACTTTCTTCTTTCCTCATTTTCTCTAGGTACATTTGCCCTTTGTTTTATACTTCAATTTCAGAACCAGTACTTGGAAAACTACCAATTCTATAAATGTTATAATGGTTTTGGTTTTCGTAAAACTGTAGAACAAATGTCTTACCTTCAGAGTTATGGTTGTGTTGTCTTCCATCTTCATTGTACATGCCACCTTGATGCATTCTCCACAACATTTCCCAGCTGTCGTCTTGTATTCGAAACCCTGTATTACATAACCATATTGTTTGCTCAGTTCTTCAGATTAATTACATGATTAATTGTATTGTTTTATTATTTGTAAATATATCAGTTAAATGTCACTTGGCACATACCTCTGAGCAGTCTGCGCTGTTTTGGATAAGGCACTTCTCCTTCTCTGTTACTACATCGTAAGTATCAGTGCAGGTGTAGGAGATGCACTTCTCGTCTGGTGGGCTGTATTTTTCGCCAGGCTAAAATGTAGGACAATGTCAAAACCATGATAGGTTTCTTTAAGATACCTTTTCTTTAATGAAGCCTAAATCTCTCCCACTGTAGTGTGACATCAATGACTCTCCTCTAGTTATTGACTACAAATAATAAATAATTATTGGCTTATAAATAATAATAGCTGTTTAACTACGTAATAGTTAGCTTACAAAAGATTTGTTTAGAGACCCCATGTAGATATGCACTGAAATCTTATGACAGATGCCTTGTTTTCTGCTATTACTATTTGTCAATAATTAATGCCATCCATTAATGGCTGATCATTTTCTATGCATGCACTCATCTAACTCATTTATCATACAGAGGACCACCTTGGAAAGTGATCTATGATGATCTTCAGACCTCAGACCAGGAATCATAAATTCTACCAATGTAAAGGTGTTCTTGGTTTCAACATGACTCAATGTAGAGATGCAGAGAACAATGCCGTTTATATGATGGTCATACCTTGAGAGTTATGGTTGTCTTGTCATTCATCTTCATTGTACAAGCCACCTTGATGCATTCTCCGCAACATTTTCCAGATAACAATTTGTATTCAAAGCCCTGAGATAAGTAATTATATTTTTGCTTTGTTTATCAAATATATTATTTGCATCATCAATGACAGAATTATCAGCATTTTATTATAATAATAATTATTATTATTTTGTTATTCAGAATGTTATATATTATAATGTTTATTTGTTAAGTAAAGCACACTTTTAGTATAGAGATATTATAATGTGATTTAGCAGCTCATTAAATGCATACCTGTAGACAGTCTGCCGAGTTCACAATAGCACATTTTTCTTTTTCTGTTACCACGTCATAGGTCTCGGTGCAGGTGTAAGTTGTGCACTTTTCGTCTGCCGGAGTGTATTTTTCACCAGGCTGAAATGTAGAGGAACAACGTCAAAACCATGCTGGGTTTCTTTTAGAAATTCCAAATGTATTATTGCAGAAGCCTGGATCCATCTCTTAATGGTTGTATAAAAATCATGACCTTTATTTAGTTAAAGGCTGTTTTGTATGTCTAAGTGATGGCTGAATAGATAGCTGAATGGATACATAATTATTTGCTTCAGAAAGATACAGATAATGGATATTTAAGAGCTGTCTAGGCTACCTGTTGCTATCTACAGATACATACAGAGTAATACCTTCATTTGCATACAAGGAAAAGGTTGTTCTCCTATCATCTTAAGGTCAAAAAATGCTCTTTTTATATTTATTCTTTTAAGTATATTTTCCTATGTACACAGGTTTGATATATATGTGTATTTTCTATTTTTTTAATTAGTGTCTGTAACCGTGTGACTATGATGTCATTTAGGTGCCAAATTTGAAAGCTTCCCACACTATTTAAATGGAGGTCTTTAGAATCCCTATTACACTTTGAAGGAAACATCTTTTGGCGAAACGCATGTTTTATCCACTTTTGCTTTTATTAAGAAGAAGCCACAACCACAAGAACATCCACGGGCGGGGATTATACTGCCAATGCTGTTACAATAGAGCGATATTTAGCTCTATATAGTGTAAGTGTTTCCTGTTATTATTTACCTTGGCGACATACTGCGCTACTTTTCATTTTTTCTTCATTTTTACATATCTTCATCCCCTGGTTATATTGGAAGACCCTTACAGCCATCATACATGTTATTTATGAATAGTGCTTGTACCTTGAGAGTTATGGTTGGTTTTCGTAAATTTAGACAAGAAAACTGTAGAACAAATGTTTTACCTTCAGAGTTATAGTTGTGTTGTCATCCATCTTCATTGTACAAGCCACCTTGATGCATTCTCCACAACATTTTCCAGTTATCGTTTTGTATTCAAAACCCTGTATTAAATAAAAATATTTTTTTTTCTGGTTTTCAAATACATAACCTTATTATTACGAAAGAGTTGTTATTATTATTATTATTATTTCAAACAAATCTATAATTATTCAATCACTACACAAATGATCTACATAATCAAACAGCAGATCAGTGACTTGCCTACATCTATAATAAATGATTATATTTAAAAATAAGTTAATTTTGGTATATACATTTTATAGCATAATAGAACATTTTGCTGTCATTTCGAACATACCTCTGAGCAGTCTGCTGGAGTAACGACTTTGCATTTTTCTCTCTCGGTTACTACCTCGTAGGTATTAGTGCAGGTGTATGATATACACTTCTCATCTGGTGGGCTGTATTTGTCCCCAGGCTAAAAAGATAGAAAACCAATATCAAAACCACGCTGGGTTTTCTTTTAGAAAGTTTCTATTGCTTCAAATGTCTTTTAACATCAGTGGCCTTTGGCTCGGTATTGGCTGTATTGTGAGTGGTGCATGGGGCTCAAGAGTGATGAGTTATTTTACTTTGTCTTTCTCCCATGATTCACAAACTATTTTGGGGACCGCATTACAAAACGCATTGAACCAAATAATATGTCTCTTGCTATGTATTACTTTTAGTTATGAATGGAGAAATATAACATTTTATGTTAATGTTACATTTTATTCATCAGATTCTGTAACACTGCTACAATAGTCAAGTGAAAACTAACATTAAACTTCACAATACACAAAATGGACCTATTTGCATGCAAAGTAGTACCAACATATGCATCTGTGCATGCACATTTGCCCTCTAAGATTATATACCCCACTTCAATGGGGGTCATCTCAGTGGTTGATGGACAAGAGACCTCAGTTTGAGAACCATTGCATAAAACATGACCAGTTTTATAATTTTGGCTGCAGCATGGATTGTAAATATATATATATATACATATATAAAGTCCAAAATTAACAATTGCCAAATTTCTGCCTGGTGCCAAATAGCTGCAGCAGTAAATAATATAAAGTCCAAAAATAGTGCCGGTAACTATTTTTGGACTTTATATACATATATATATACAGAATTACATAACCTATATAGTAATTGTACCTTGAGAGTTATAGTTGTGTTGTCATCCATCTTCATTGTACAAGCCACCTTGATGCATTCTCCACAACATTTTGCAGTTATTGTCTTGTATTCGAAGCCCTGTATTAAGTAATATTTTTCGTTACCTGCATTAATAGTCCCTAAAGGATTATCAGAATTTGTATTATCCATAATTACTGCAGTCTATATCTCAAAGTATAATTATTTACTTAATACCGTCAGTGATTACCTGAATAAGAGGCCTCTGCGGCCCTTATAAGCTTATGTATCTTTTTTTTTCCATGGTGGCCCCATGAAAGGGATCAAATTCAACTAAAGACTACATTTTCCCTTGGGCTACTATGGTTATATCCATTGTTCTATACCTTTAAAAAACATAGAATGGTGTTTTACATTAAGCCTATATCTACAAAAGGTGTTGTATTTTGACTTTTCATTGACTTATGTTAATCAATATTTTAACATATAAATGCTATGAAATCGAGACATACATAGCAGTCATTTGGCACATACCTCTGCGCAGTCTGCTGAGTTAGCGACAACGCATTTTTCTCTCTCCGTTACCACATCATAGGTCTCGGTGCAGGTGTAGGAGACGCATTTCTCATCTGCTGGGCTGTATTTTTCGCCAGGCTAAAATGCAGAACATTGGTTTCTTTTAGATATGGTGTCCATGCAGTTGTCCAAAAGAGGCCCGTTTTCATCTCTAAAGTTGTAGTCTATGGCCCTCAGCTAGATAAAAGCTCATTTTATATTAAGTTAGATCAAAGTAGTGTTCCAACTAGACAAAGGTTAGCTTAAAAAGACTTGAGAACCGTAGGGTGATGTCTCATTTTCCCTTTGTAAATTCCATCAGTTAACAGTATTAGTGTTCTTGGTTATGGCTTGGTTTGTAAATTTATTAAAAAGAACTGTAAATCATATATACTTATTGTACCTTTAGTGTTATAGTTGTGTTGTCATCCATCTTCATTGTACAAGCCACCTTGATGCATTCTCCGCAACATTTCCCAGGAATCATCTTGAATTCAAAGCCCTGGAATAAATGACATTAATTTTACTCA
>VKOC01019803.1:0-11406 GCA_009364415.1 Spea multiplicata | reverse complement strand
TATACGCCGGGAAACGAATTCATTCCGTGACCTTTCCTTTACAACTTTTCCAATTAAATGTTCACCATGCGCCATGATATTTTCTTTAATCACACTTTACATATTCTATTTTTGTCTTTCACATGACTTTCTCTGTAAATATGTAACTTCGTCGGCCCCCGGGTTATGAAACCCTTTGACAGGAGATAACCCTCTTGATGTCTTTTTTTTTCGTGAGATGCCCCATTAACCACTTCCTTACCTTTAGGTAAAGACAATTGATCCGTGACATACTGACAGACCTTGGGTTGGGTATCTGGGAACCTCATGGGTTTTCCGTGTCCTAAAAGAATATAAGCTACAATATCCCAAATTATTCATTAGTAAAGATATTTTAATGGCTTTCATTGACAGAGTTGTCCTCAAGGTCTGGGAGGTTAATCCACGGAGACTGAAGCCAAAATGGGTTTGCTCCAGCTCCGGACTGCCAATGGCGAGGTGGCCCTGGCACTTATAGGTCAGCAGACGCCTGATGATGTCATTGCGGCCGGAGGACGGATATGCGCGGACTCGCGCTGCGTTTTTCTGCTCTTGCAGTGTCTGGCCGGCCGTATCTGCAGGACCCGATCTGCCGCTGGAGTTTGTGGAGCTGTTGGCCAGTCCTGGTTTGCACTGGTTAAAAGCTTCTAGATTTTTCTGCTTCCTCTAATGACTGATACATAGTGTGACAAGGGACTCCGTACATGTTCCTGCATGTTGGGTGATTGATCAGGAGGTGTCATCTACAAATCACCTCCAGACCCCTGTTTGGGGCTTTAGGGTAATCTCACCCCGTTTTACAAATAACCGCTTCTATAATCCCTTCAATAGAAACTCACAGCGCAAACACATCGTTTCATTTACTGGACTCCTATTGATTGTTAGGTGTGATACATTCGGAAGCGGCTCATTTTGCAGTCTGGTTCTGAAAAGGTGGAAATTGGGAATTTCCATGAAATGCAAAACAAAAAAACTTTGACAAAGCGTTCATTGAAAGCGCGGCTTTAATGCCTTTAATTGAAAAATGAAAACAATGTGTTGCTTTATGATGGTGACATTATATATAAAGTTGTCAGCATTTTGACTGCTATTAATGAAACGATACTTTATTCCCGTTTACCTTTAGAATTTTTTTTTTAGCAAAGTTTAAAAGCCCCTTGCAGTTCTAGGCTTTTATTCGCTAAACGTGGATCCCGCAGAGTTTCCGAGCGTTCCTGAATTCTGTATAATTGTCGAGAAAGTGTGAAGCTGAAAGGGCTTCTCCGCACAAAGATTCGGAGCACTTTACACAGCGGATAAATCCTAAATCTGCATTTCACTAATCCCGTCTAATGAAATGTGCTCTCCAGAAAATGGAGAATGAAAGAACCAAGTACTATTCCGCCATGAAGGGCGCCGCTGATTATTTCACCGCGTGGAGGTTCCTCGTATTAAGTAATGAAGTAGAATAAGCTCCTTCTCTCCGAGAGCTGAAATAATGTCCCTCCGCAGACATCGCCCTCAGCGCTTCTAACCACATCGGACTTAATACGACCCTAACCCCGACGGGCAGATATTACATGTCAGCGCAGCGCGCCTCGCATTAATATACTTAATTATAAAATGTCATATAAAATGATTACCCAAATATGTTAACACCCAGCAGTTGAGGGAGTCCCCAAACCAGTCGGTAAATGCAGACATTTACCCCAAATCCTACAGAGTGACCTGTGACCAGTGCACCCTACTTACACCCCAAACCCTACAGATCCCACCCGGAGTGACCTGTGACCAGTGCACCCTAATTACACCCCAAAACCCCCTTTTTGGCCCAAAAGGAATTCCCCAAAAACTCGGGGGGGAGTTTTGGAAACCCATGTGACCCAGTGCATACCCCTAATTACACCCCAAACCCTCAGATCCCACCCGAGTGACCTGTGACCCAGTGCCCCCTAATATACACCCAAACCCTACAGATCCCACCCGACGGACCTGTGACCCAGTGCCCCCCTTAATTACAAACCCCAACCCTAAGATCCCACCCGGAGTGACCTGTGACCCAGTGCACCCTAATTACACCCCAAGCCCTACAGGTCCTACCCGGAGTGACCTGTGACCCAGTGCACCCTATTTACACCCCAAACCCTACAGATCCCACCCGGAGTGGCCTGTGACCCAGTGCACCCTAATTACACCCCAAACCCTACAGATCCCACTCGGAGTGGCCTGTGACCCAGTGCACCCTAATTACACCCCAAACCCTACAGACCCCACAAAGAGTGACCTGCAACCCAGGGCACCCTAATTACACCCCAAACTCTATCCTCGCTCTGGTGGCCATCACCAGACACAGACAGTTTTAGCGTGCTTTTTCTTTATTCTCCGGTGGTGGGTTTAGTCTCACTCTCGGCATACGGGGGGGGGGGTTCTTCAGCACAACCTGTCTTTATACGAGCGCCACAGATTCCGAAGGTGATTATTAGATCCGCAAAGGGTTACCATCGAGGCGCGTTGATGACAGATAATTCTGACTGTAAATAGCGAAGCAGATGGTGGAATCATTCTTTTAATGTCACCATATTTTAAAGATTTGGTAATTTCTAACCTCGTGATGTCAGTTATTTTGATGTTGCTTTGATTAAAATTCCTTGAATTATTTACTAAAAAGGATGAAGCTGAATATTAATCGGCAATTTCAATATTAATTAAGTTTTTAATCTCACGGTGGGATTTTGTATATGCGTCAGGAGGGAGAGCCGTCTTCACATACAGTATGGAGCGGACGCCCCCGGTTTGCTGTTGGGTAAAACGAGGGGGTATTAAACATGAATGTAAGTAAAGGACTGCAGGTATCCAATAAGCAGTTTTATTACCCGCCCCTCGTGTAACTTGCACTAAGAATTTTGGGGTAAGGATGGCAGGTGCTTACTGGTTAACAGATTGCTGTTGGAGGATGTGTCCGGTGAACAGGTTCCTATATTGAAATTTACCCCAGTTTAACCTCTGGAGGCCAACCAGAGAGGACTTGGGGGCACCAAGCTAATGGGTTGTCCTCAGTTCCATTTAACGAGGGGCTCCATCTATGGGTAATGGGATAATGCCACCCAGAAATGTGGGTTGGTGCCCCTACAGAAGAGCAGACAGGTAGTGATTAGCCCTCCAGCCATTATCCTTGGTGATTTCCAGTGTATAAGAACATCTTCTGACCAGCAGAATTCTGTGTTACTGACCTTGAAAGTCTGGCTCCACCCTCGCTAAACATCGCTCAGTTTTTTAAAATAAAAAAAACACATATTTCACACTTTTTCTGCTGTTATGGCAATAAATCCTCCCATCCTATCCATGCTACTTCCTTGTGTATGTTAGCACCTAGGCCGTTCTCTCTCTCCATGCTGACATCACATGAGCTCCCTTTTGCCCCATGGAGGTTACAGCCCTGTGTCACATGACTGCAAGCTTTCTAATATGTTCTTATAAATTAACATACAAATAATGGATACAATTGCAATGGAAAAGACGCATCTTCACTTTCATTTTCCGGTAACATTTCTTCTGTTGCTTAAAATTCTTTCTCTGTCTAAATATTGGCTGAGAGTTTTAGGAATGAGCCGCCTGCAGAATGTTTATAAAAGGACCCAGTGCGGACACGGCGTCGGTGCCTTTTTGTATAGCGACACCTCCTGGTGGAAGCAGGTACTGCAATAAGTTATTGCATTATTTGAGGAGCTGATCCAGCCCCACATAGAGGGGTGAGTCACAGGGTCGCGCAGGGTCAATTTCTGCAACATGCAGGACCTGGCACAGCAGCCTCTCTTGTATAATATCTGGGGGACAGAGGGTTTTATAATATATTTATTTTCTTTCTTAAAGAGAATAAAGGGATATTTCGGGTTCTTTGGAGAGAAGTGAATTGTGTTATTGGGGCGCAAAATAAAATTTTCCATAATATTTTTCAATATATTAGAAAATTGGAGCATTGACAGCATGCATCAGTATTTACCCAGCATGCATTGTTCTATACCCAGCATGCATCCATATATAAATAAATAGACTGAGTCTGTAAGGTCCTCTCTCTGTCACCCGCTTCCTGGGGGAGATCTTCGAGGGGTACACACGGGAAAGGCATACAAGGAGTTAATACTGGGACCCAATCTCAGTTTCCTGACAAGTGCAGAGATTAACCATTTCTGAACCTGTGGGACAGACATCCAAAAGCTAGTAACTGTGCACCGACCATAGTCTGAAGGGTAAACCGGAAAACACACAATAATCCACAAATCAGCAAAAATCTTCACCTCCAAAAATGTGTGTGAAGTTTACCAAATCAGGTGCCTCCACAGCAAAAAAAAATCACTGATGAATGCGTCTGATAACATCCGATCTACCCCAAAACTGTTCTCCGTTACCCAAATCCGTGTAAATAATACGCAGCCTATCACACGCCTTCCAACTGGAATGTGTCTGCTCGGTCACTGGGGACCCCCGCTGTTACACCGGGCCCCACTCACCCTGCATTTACCGGTTATGAAATATATTTATGAAAATCTCAGGTTGAGCGGAGCGGGCCGGTGGCTGAAATGTACCTGCCGGGGCTGGCAATATACTCATCATATCTCTCATAGGACTCAGTTTATCACGAGTGGCACGGGGGGGGTACAAATTCATCCTCTTTAACATGTCATGTTTGCTCAGTTTGCTAATCACTTTCCCTGCATCATGAGCTCCATTTAAAATGTGAAAATCAAACTGTCTGTTCTGCTTCATTCATCATCATTAAAAGGAATCATTCTCGGATCAGAAATTGTTTTCAATGATCTGCTTATTGTGAGGAAGACGGTCACGAGGGGGTCTTATCCTACATTCAGAGACATATTAAATCCAGGAATGTCCCGGTCCCTCCCGGATCTTTAACCAACAGGACGGACGCGAAAAATCCAGGAAAACCAATATTTTTCTATGAAAATCAGTATAACGAGAAACTGCTTGGAAACACCCAGCTCAAGTATTCACGGGAATCCTGCAATTCATTACAACAAAGATTTCATCAAAATAACCCCAAATTTAATGTTTATTCTATAAGATGTGATGAGTTTCTGCTGCGTTATTGATGGGTCCCTGATGCAGTCCTTGCTGAGTCCCTTATTCATTCCTGTTGGGTTCCTGCAGGGTTCCTTTGGGGTTCCTGCAGCTCTGCCCCTTCTCTAATTTGCAATCACTGATAGGGACGTAGCAGCGCAGTTACCCCACAGAATATTATAATTCCTGTGTTTTTCTCACCCATCTCTGAATCCGACTCCCATTACCTACAGGCCTCAGCACATGCGGATACCAATCCGGACTGCTGCGCGGAGTCCCCGTGCGTTATTGGGGTCACATGGTGGTGTAAAACTTTGTAAAGCTGGGTCCTGTGACAGATAAAGCCTCGCATGGTTTTAAGAGCGCAAACAATAGCTTTTAACGCGGCCTCGCCAGCTGGATGGCGCGCCGGTGACTGTTTTGTTTTGTTTTGTCAGGACGCTCGCGATGTCCCCGCTCGTTTGCATACAATTGGAAGGAGCGATGTTTTTTCAGATAATGTGATAAAATGTAGCACAGCTTTGTTGCTTAAATAAGCCAATTCTCTGAACAGATTGCGCTTCCTAACTACTGAAACAAGATAATTACACAAATGGTGAAAAATTAATTGGCAGCAACAGAACTGTCTCATTTACAACAATATATGTTACTGGAGACGGTAAGACTGGCTCGCTTAAGGGGCAAAATATTCTTAAATAGACGAGTTTCATTTCAATGAGAGATTGGACTTCATCCTATGAGAGGACTGAATGGATTATCAGAATTAGGGTTATTTAGTTTGGAGAAAAAACGGCTTAGGGGGGACTTAATAACTATGTATAAATATATAAGGGCAGTACAGAGATCACTCCCAGGACTGTATCTATAACAAGGGGACATCCTCTACGGCTGGAGGAAAGAAGGTTTCTACACCGCACAGACGGGGTTCTTTACAGTAAGAGCGGTGAGACTATGGAACTCTCTGCCAGAGGAAGTGGGTAATTGGTAAACTCAATAAAATAGTTTAAAAAGGAGCCTGGACGAGTTTCTTGAAAGCAATAATATCACAAGTTCTGGATAGTAGATTAATAGGCACAGAACGATGATCCGGGGATTTATTCTGATTGCCATATTTGGAGTCGGGAAGGAATTTTCCCCCTGGTACGGGGCAATTGGCATCTGCTTCATAAGGGTTTTTTGCCTTCCTCTGGATCAACACAGTAGGGACACAATATGTATATAGGTTGAACTTGATGGACTTTGGTCTTTTTTCAACCTTATGAACTATGTTACTATGATTCCGGTAAAAGCCGCTGGAATTTCGGACGGATCGGAGAAGACTTCTCAATTGATCTTTGGAGCCCCATGAAGAAGTCGATCGTTAGCTAAAAGTTCATAAAGTCACCTAATAAGTATTGTTTAATAATAACATTATGATGTCATTATGTACATTTCCTTTTTGTCTTTGCCCTGCTCCAGTTCTGTAAGCCTTTGTACCGTTTGCCCGCCATGCGCAAACGTCTGTCGTACGTCCCAGCAGGGGCCAAAGCTAGTACTGGGGGCAGGCAGGGTGAGATCTATGGTCTCAATCGCCCCTTCCACAAAACCTGCCCCTCTTGGCATTTGGGGTGAAGTCTGTAAATGAAACTGACCTCATTCAAACCTGGCAGCTTTATAAAATTCCAGGCAACAAAAGGTTAATCAATCTCAGGCTTTTTCTGCTTCTTTTAGGGTTAAATTATGACTTTTCCCCATATAATGACATTAGTAGCACGAAATAAAAATGACTCGCAGATGTCACAACATGAGCATATGGAGCGATACTGTTCCACTAAGTGGACCCCGTATAATAACCCCTTGGATGCCAGCGAGCAATGGGGCCCTCCCGACGCCCGTCTGCGACAGGGCATTTCTGAGGGCGCCAAATGTATGTCCCGTAAACGTCGGATTTTCGAGCGCGGGCTGCAGGGGTGACACATCTCCTCTAACAAACTTTTGGGCTCTGGAATGAAGATTTCGCTCTCGTACTTTTTGCAAACTTTTATTAAGTTTCCACTTGTTCTTCTTTCCAAGAATTGGCTTTAACACAGAAGGTGAGAAATGATTGATAGCGAATTATAAAGATGGATAATGACAACTGAATAAAGGTCGAAACGATTAAGTAGATCCAGCAGAATAAAAAAAAAAAAGAAAGAAATGCGAGCTCGTGTCTGAGGAGTGTCGGGAATTGACAGGTCCCCTTTATGAAAGAATGATGGCGTCTGCGGGAAACATATTTTACGTCCATTAACCGGCGAGCCGGTCTTAGCCTTTCACGCCGTTGTGTCCAGACGGGAATCAAATGACAGCAAAAGGACACCGTACACAATGTATGGAACGCTGCATTTTCAGGCCGATTGGGATTTTTGGGTTGGTTTGCACTGAAAACGTGCGCGACCCGCCTTTTAAAGAGATTACAGTGTATTTAGGTTCCTTATAAAGAATAATTCCTCAAAGCCCAGGGGAAGCCCATATACCTTCCAAAGATGTGTTTTCCCCAAAAATATGAACTATTCTTCATGAATAGCTTTGGGACAAACAGCCCGATGTCACTTATTTTAAATGAAGTCGCACCTCTGCATGGGAAACGTTGTTAAAGTTCTGGCCTCTGTGGAGTCTCAGTGGATTCAACCACTTCGTGGAACCTGTGTTTTGGGGGAATCTGCAGAATAATAAGAATTATCACGTGTGTTGATCAGGGGGCACGAGCCACGGCCAGATATGGCTTATTATGGGACCATCATGGTCTCCAGGGACCCCCAGTGATAACTCACTCAATTCATTACACCGAACTCACAGGGAGACCCCTCAGCTGACGAGACCCCATTAAGTTTAGGAGAAATGCAGGAAAGGCTGCCTTTACGTGGCTTGTCCTTTGTCAGCCCTGGTGGAGGTCATTCTGGGCCAAAAATTGGGAATAAATGCATTTTCTCTTTTCAAGAGTGAGCCGGGTAGTTATTGGGGGCACAGAGTCCATGGGCAGGTTCTGGAAAAGCTGGAAGCCCAGTCCTCTGATCTAAGGACCCCACGACCCCCTCCATCTGAATAATGTTCTTTTTCTCCCCAGAACTAAATCATTAACTCTTGCAAGCCATTCACGTCTGCCTGGCACTGAATGAGTCAAACCGGACCGTTGAGGCTGACCCGGTTCGTGTTTCTGCCGACGAGCGTTTCTGACCTTTTGTTGTTGAATTATCTGCATGATGTGCATCTGGTTCAGCTTATCGGCATTAATTCACGCTTCGCTTCTGGGATCGCGCAGGAATTGAGCAAGATCCTCGCCGGTCTCTTTATTGAAATTGCGCTCAGCAGCTCTGGTTAATTACTCCCCAAATGCTAAACCTTGAATCATTCTTGTTACTCCGCATGACTAGTAATTTTCATTTCTCAGTGTGCCCTTGTTTTAATGAGAACAATTGCAAGCGATGGATCATGTGGGTCCTTATCAATGTCAGGATAACATCTGCTGATTTAGAGCCGGCGCCGCCATTTAATGCACCGTCGGCGAGTTCATTCTTTCCTTTGCGGCAGGAAAACAACGATAATGATGATATTTTAAACACATTGCTTTACGGCTGATTGGGTTTTGGCCCCTGGCAGAGGAACGTTCTGGTAAATGCGCGTGGTGCGTGTCACCAATATCTGTCTGACCTGCAATACGTGTAACATTTTACGCGGTGCTTCTTCTTCCCACTTAGGAACACGTAACCCTACGGCGATGCCTTCGATTATTATTATTGATTTATTATTTTAATAATATATAATAAATATACGGTAATAAAAAATATTCCACAATGCTGTACAATGGGGTTTTCGGCCATGGCATTAACAGGGTCTTCTAACTGACATGGCAGAATACCTCTACTTGTCTACTTGTAAAATCACGTCTGGATCATTCTGAACGCAGCCAGAAAAAACATTACGTTTTCCTTGCCCTTTTGGATTTTTTATTTTCGCTTCCGTCAGTTTTAAAATTCCAGTGAATGTGGACATTTTTGCCTCACCTCCCACGTTACACGTTAAATGTATTTATACAGATTCTGTGCATTAAATGTTTCCATTTCCTAAAAGCTTTTGAGTTTGTCTGGAAGAACCTTCCTCTGTGTTTTTATTAGAAGATAAATATCTCTAGAGCAGCGACATGCGCTGGGGGGGCTGCTGGGCGAGACCTGCCAAAAACTCTGATTACATACTGTTTTATAGATTCACTAAATTTACACAATGATTCAGACACCCACCCAGGAGATGGGGCACGGAGGGGCGACGGGAGGTGGGCAGTAAGAAGAAGAGAGTCGTGGAGGGGTTACAGGAGAAGGTGGCATGTCATGGGGGAGACACAGCAGACGGTTGGGTTGTCAACGGACTGGTATGGTGGGGTTATAGGAAAAGGTCAGCTTGTTGGTGGAGGGTCAATGAGGGGTTATAGGAGAATGTGGCGTGTTGGAGGATGGTCATGGAGGGGTTACAGGAAAAGGTTGGCGTGTTGGGGGACAGTCATGGATGTGTTACAGGAGAATGTGGAGTGTTGGAGGACGGTCATGGAGGGGTTACAGGAAAAGGTTGGCGTCTTGGAGGGCGGTCATGGACGGGTTACAGGAGAAAGTTGCCGTGTTGGGGGACAGTCATGGACGTGTTACAGGAGAAAGTTGCCGTGTTGGGGGACGGTCATGGAGGGGTTACCGGAGGTCACTGTTTCGGAATAACCGGCATTCTCTCCTGATGAATATATCTCTATTTGTTACTCTGAATCTGAACTCATCGGTCCCTTTTATGCAGCAATCAGGAGGGGATAAAAACTTTGCCTGTCTCGGCCGGACCCCACAGAACGTGCCTTCTTCCTAAAATAATAATAATGATGTGTTTTAGCGCATGAAGGGGATTGGCCTCCGCACTCCTCTGATGTCATTTGCTCTTTCCTTATTTATAAAGCCCGTGGCTGCAGGAAATACCACGGAGAGAAATGTCACGGACAGAGACCGTCACGTTCCCCCGGGGAGATCTCTTCTCTTTCTAAACAGAACCTTTGTTTTGGAGCCAGGAAAGGGCCGGTCTCGCCGGCGTGGGATACGGATCTGGCTCTATAGACTCGCCATGCATCGCGTTGGGAAGGATAAACCCTAAAGGGTTAAATTGGCACAGAACATGAACGATATCAGACTTACAATGCTGGGCAACGCGGGAGCGGGGAAATCCGGTAATGTAACTCCCATCACACCTCGTCTTCTAATAAACCTCATAGAAGCGGCTGCCCGGCTGGCTGCACGCTAACGCCCCCGAGATCCCACTTAAAGAACCGCTTAGTGAGTAATTCCCGCGCCGGCTGGGAGAAATGGGTTATTTATGAAAAGATAGCATTTTGCCCCGTTTTATTTAACTCTACGAGGTGTCGTTTCTGAGTGAATATTTCTTCTGTTTAAAGCTCTCGTTGTCCGGTTCCTCACCAAGCGATACATTGGAGAATACGCCTCTACTTCAGGTGAGCGACCTCCAGCCTGCCCCGCAGACTATCGCCCCAAACGACATCCTACGGCTCTGCGGGTCATTCCAGGAAATTCTTTCTGAAGATGAATAAAATGTTTCTTGGACTCTTTCAGAAAGTATCTACACCAAGCAAATGACTATAGAGGGGAGGCAGACGAAGCTCCGGATCTCGGACCCCTGTGCACAGGTAACGTGACCGCGCAGGCATAGAGAGAACGTCCGTCTCAGGCTGCTGGATAAGTGGAACAGCAAGGATCAAAACAGAATCGAGCGGCTCCTCGCGCAGCATACGGACACTATAGATTCTGTAGTTTGTGCTCCGTGCCGGCTCGCGACAGCCTGGGTAGGCTCCTTTTGGGGTAAATATCGTCCTTATTCCACCCCTTTATATTTCAGCCAAACTTTAACCATTTGAGTGACGAGTTACAGAAGGCGGACGGGTTCCTCGTCGTGTACGATATCAGTCACAGAGCGTCGTTTGTCTTCGCAAGAACCTTAATCTGCCGACTCCGAGAGACCAGCGTCCAGATGTGCAAAAGGTAACCTCAGGGAACCGTCGCTTCAACTGTGACGATGGGGTTAATGGGACGTTTATCCTCATTGGGCCAAGTGTCACAATTCTATATTTCCATTCATCTCATTAAAGGACAATTGGGATAAAATGTATGGGAATAAAGTCCCTGGACCTGGTGCTGATTTATTATTATAATAATATTATTTATTATCATCATTGTTATTGTTTTTATTATAATTATTATAGTTGATATTATTATTATTATCATTCCATACGGTTCTGTAACATTTTCTTTTTCCGCCCCAGAGATGCAGAGACGG
>VKOC01019802.1:0-16759 GCA_009364415.1 Spea multiplicata | reverse complement strand
TTTTTTTTTTTTTTTAACACACACAATTGCTGCTTTTCAAGACGTTAACCACTGAAACATCTGCAACTTGCAAACATTCTAAGCTCTACTGAAAAGGGAGAAGACTGGGCTCAGTATAAATTGAGAATTTAACATACAACAAAGGGTTTGTGATTCACTCAACCAAGAACAGACAGCACTTTTATATCCCGTCCTACGCTGCGTCGTGGATCAGGAGCGTCTCATGTTTAAGCTCTCTTTCTTTTGTGGCTCTCGTCATTGGGGTGCAGTTCTCAAACCTCTCGTATGCAATTTACCGTTTGGGGATCTACTCATGTCCACCACAAGTGTAAAGGTAAGTTCACATGTGGACATCCCAGTGACTTTGGGCAGGATTCATATTTCATATTTCATTGCAAGCCTTTCTTCTGTAATGGCACAAGAGAGCTAACACCTGATGCAAAGAACTGTAGGGCAGGCTATTTGATGATGCCCACTAATGCTTGAATATATTTATATTTATCCATGTTTTACAATCTTGAGCTATAGGAAACAGCACTACTACTACTTATTTGCAACGTACCAAGTTAGAATGCATAGTATGAATTGGTAAGTTACGAAGGGAAGAGCTATACAAATGATATATACTTTAATGTTCAGATATATTACATGTTTATGACATAAAGGGGTTTTTTCCCCTTCTATTGGCCAAGTAAGGTGAAACATTTTTGGAGTCCAAAGCAACAGCCTACTTAACACATTTACACAAGAACATGTCCATTTTCATATAAGTGTTTAATAACAGTAGCTATAACTAGTGCTCGTGGTTTTATATAGCACACTGAGGGGCAAAATTTAGGTTTTAGTTTATATATAATATATTATAATAATAGAAATGCAATTACTTTATTGATACAAAATTTAGAAGGGGCTCCCACCAGAGATAAATAACATCAAGAACTCACAGGTCAGAGAACATCTGATCACCGCATAGAAATAATATCAGCGATGCCAGCGTCAAACATCAAAGCCAGACTGAAACCTCACAAGGCTGTCTACTAAAAATAAAAACGTTACTCTGTTCTATAGGGGTCACCCTACTCCCACCCCACATATTGAGCTTTGGTTACATATTTGCTGTTTTTTTATTTATTTATTATTATTATTATTATGGGGGGGGTGGTAGTTTACGTGTGATAGAGATTTCCTTTTCTTTATTCCTACTGAAAATAAAACTCTCATCCCCACGAAACGCCCTTTGGTTTCCTCTCAAGACACACTTCCATGCATTATTTAGTTACTGTCCAACCATTTGAGGAAGTGAGTAGTAATAAATGAGGTCATGTGATTTCAGGTTACATAACAGTACACAGTCTGGAATTTGCTGCGCATTGGGACACATCATATATATGACACATAGATACAAACACGCACACACTGGATACTAGCTAGATAAGAAGTACAAAAGCTAAAACTATTATAAAAAGATTGTGTTATCCGGTCAAACCACATTCTAGCCCGATGACCTTTCCCTACATTCGCTTCCTGCTCGGCACGTTACCTCAATGCCTTCTGTACGTAACTAATGTCATGAGCTTTCTAATCTATTTCCTGATTTCCCAGCCCTGCAGCAAACGGTACGGAGAGGCGCTTGCCACATTTCCTCCAACCAGTAAGCACATAATTGCAAAATCTGGTTAGTGAGCAGATGAACATCTGTACAGCCGACTGGCGCGCAAGCAACTTGAGCTAAAGCGCCGGTCTCTCTCGGGAAGACGAGAAGACTCAAATCTAAACATTGGAAGGGAACAGTTCATTTAGCAGCCGTGGGAAGCCGTGTCTATTACCTCTAGCAACAAACAGCACAGGAAATACTTTGCGGCAACAATATCATCAACACATCTTACTTTGTATGGATTAAGCAAACCTTTTAAAGTATTCTGCCACCTAATGCATGGAGTGTTTCACTTGTGACAGCAAGGAGGTTAAGAGAAGTTTCTTATACAGTCACTTCCTACTATAATGCATATGAGGGCTGCGTGGGCCCTTTAAAGTGTTATTGTGTCCCTTTCGCAAATGCAGAATCCGCAAAGTTCAAACATTTCCCTGCATGTGCATGACCCCACGTGCACATGCGTGGAAAGCGCTCTCATAGAGTTCAAGAATTATTGGGGCACAGAGAGGGCAGCTGCAGCTGTTAAGTATAGTTTGAAATGGGGTTTCAGAAACCTGCTTCTTCTTTATTATCATAGTCCATTGTAAATTCTCCTATCTGACCGACGTGCATGTAGATCACCTAATCCAGAAAACCCTAATAAAAGATGCAGAGACCATTATAAAACCAAGCTGAACGAGAACATACACCTCAGAGATTACACATTGCTTAAAGTTTCTCCCGGTCCTTGGAAAAATTACAAAAAAAGTAATCTGCATTCTTACAGCAAGCAACTATAAGTGCTTGGATAGAGATAGACTTCCTTGTGTTGTAGTTTTTCTACTACCCATAGAACCTCCATTGTGCAAAGCATATTGTCTTGGAGGCAACTACATGTCAGCCTCCATTATAAAACCCTACTGTCTATAAAAACACACTGATACCCTTCATGGCGTCTGAATGTTGCCTGTGTGTTCTCTACCGCACAATATACACGGCACTAAAGCTGTAGAATACAGCATTTATCTGCCATCTGCTCATGAACAAGACCACCAATCCTCTAGCAAGAAGTGAAGTTGCAGTCCATTAAGAACAGATACCAAACGCAGCACTAAACATCAGTCCTTATCCATCCGCGACTGAGCTCGATTAGTTTATTCGTTTAATTAAACACTACTTGAAATGCTATCTTTTGTAACGTTGGGAACAGGACGTCAGAGGCACCGGAAGACAATGGAGAAGACATGAAAAGCCTTCCTTTGAATGATCTTATTTGCCCATGTGCTGAAGAGCAGGCTGCATACAGTGGCTACGCTGTACTTAATCCAACTGGATACGCGTAGATAGCTTTCTAGTCCTGAGCTGTGTGAGGGCCGTTCCAGGACCTTAATGATGAATTAAACTGGGCTCCTCGTGGAAAATCTAAATATATACAAAACAAACCCACACGCAACGCACCAACAGAACTCAGTACTGAACCGCATGGAATAGGCATAAAAGGTTTCCTGAACCTAAGCCAAGACTAAACACGGATTAAGGCCTGAGTGTCTACATCACGAAAAGTGGGCATTCCAGGTGGGCCAAATAGTTCTTACACGCCATCTGCTTCTATAGATGCTACATGGGAGAGGTTGTTGATCCCATCCAACCAAACTGTGACACTTCATCTTAAAGCCAGTCCGGCGTAAAGTGCCAATAAACATAGCAGTAACAACATTTCAAAATATACCTTTTATGCTTCTGTGCCATCTTCCCCAACCACAGTAACAACTACTACCCCCCCAGATTGTCAAAAGCTAGACTCAACCGACACCACATGACACTGAAGGACTTCATCCACGTTCAAGCCAGTTTTATTCACCGGGGGCCACGTTACGCCTAATTTTAGTCATGCTTAGCACCGGTAAACTGGAGCTTTAACCAGTAAATTATTACGGCCAACTGCCCACAAAATTACCAAAGCACAAGAAAGGTCTAAAGCTTACAGGGCGGCGGGTGGGTGACTAATAATCACAGTATGTATGTATGTACGTATGTATGTATGTATGTATGTACGTATGTATGTACGTATGTATGTACGTACGTATGTAGACATAATGCGTGTATACACATTCCACCATATTTCAATATCAGTGCAATGGGATGAACGATACATAAAAGAAACAGAGAACACAAATAGGCAGCAGTACCAAAAGGTGAATCGCTTTCTGACCAACAGAACTGACATAACAAAAGCTTCCTGTGCAGCTCCTTCTGGCTGATGATTTACTTCTATCGCCCAATTACTACAGAATTTACACCCGATGCCATTATCAAAAATAAAGTGTTGGAGGAAAGACGGGGCGAAACTTCCCTGCCATGTGACCCAGCATAAGACTGGCCGGGCGATCGCTGAGCTGGAAACAAGGGGCTGCGTTGTGTCTCGTTTTAGCCATGTGCAGCGATTACAATGTCGTTATAGGCACTGGCGTAACGATCAGCCACTATGCAGCATTCCTGTACAGGAGGGTGCGTTATATCTACGAGTACGATGTCCGCTTAATGCCCCTCAATGGGCACAGAGGAGCAGCTGCCCCCCTTGGGGTCTTACCGTATAAATCCCGGGATGAGTTGGAATGACAGCCCCGCTCCGGGTAAATGTTATGCCAGTTGCGCTCACACAGCTCAGCGGCCGATAAAGAAACTGCTGCCCCGACACGACCAGCGCGCTGTGATAATGTCATCGGGGCCACGCCCACTAATCCTTCTCTTCTATAGCTTTTTGGGCCTGGGCTGCCAATGGGAATGTGGATTGGACGCCATCTTGTGATTGGCGTGCAGGTTAAAACTGGGCACAGCTCAGTTATTCCTTTAAAAAATATACAATTTCAAATGTTGTTACGCTATGAAAACATGTTTTAAGCCTTTTTTATGTGTTTTTTTCAAAGCATTAATGTGGTCCCTTGCGTCTCCGCCCCTCCCATGACGTAAGTGAAACGCTTTGGAACGCACGATTTTGGTCTGCGTACTGCGTGCCCGTGTAATGGGCGATCAAGTCTGTAACTAACTAAACGGACGATGTATTTGTTCCACGCTGATGTGACTGAATGAACCGTGGGACACGCGAAGTACACGTATCTTCGAATAAAGCATTATACTTGGGCTTGTCTTGAGTTAATAATGATCGCTGTCAGTTGTTGAGCATTTGCTGCAGAATAATCTTACATGGGAAACATTATTATTGATGAGATGAAAACAAAAAAAACAAATTCTTGCCAAATATAAAAACAAATATTAATAAAAACACCAATAAATACACATAAGCGGCGTGCGATATAGTCCTTCAAAGGCTGGGACGCTGGGATATTGTGTTAGCATTCGGTGACATCTAACCTGAGAACTATGAAGTCCCTGTGAAAAAGAAAAGAAAAAAACTCTCAAAAGTTTGGGGTCACTTACAAGTGTTCTTGTTTTTCAAAGTAAAGCAGATGTTGTCCATTAATGGGTTACCCTTAATGACAGCCTGTACATGTATGGCTGGTTTTTAAAGGACTATCTTCATAGGCGTACAGAGGCCCTTTAGCGGCAACCATCACTCCTGTGTTCCAACGGCACATTGTGTTCACTAATTTGTTTAAAAGGGTAATTGGTCATTGGAAAACACTTTTGCAATTGTGTTAGCACAGCTAGGAATTTCCTTGTTTTCCATGACACTAACTAAGTGACCCCAAACTTTTGAGATGTAATATATATATACACACATATATATATATATATATATATATATAGACAGTTTTGTCAGGGTAGCATAGAGCTATCCGCTGTATACACAAGCACAAAGTGTGTTTTTCCTCTGTTTGCAGGAAGAGAAATGCTCAGGAAGAGAAATGTTTTTTTTTTCTTACTTGGAAACCTATGGCATTTAATGATATGATTGTGTAACAACGTGTGCTTTGAAGGCATGGATCATATCTCAACGTTTTCAACAAGCGATGGATAAAGACTCATTTAATAGTGTACTTTGATATGATTTGTGCTACAGGCTTTCCTCTCAATATGTCAAGGCCACAAATTAGAGCTGAACGCAGTCATTAATTAAAGTCCATATCTGCACTCAGATCACAGTCAATTATGTGTAAGTATGTTACGGTGTATTAATGTGTGTAAATATGTTACTGTGTGTTTGTGTAAGTATATTACTGTGTATTAGCGTGTAAGTATGTTACTGTGTGTGAGTGTGTGTAACTATGTTACTGTGTGCGAGTGTAAGTATGTGACTGTGTTAGTATGTGACTGTGAGTTAGTGTGTGTAAGTATGTGACTGTGTGTTAGTGTGTGTAAGTATGTGACTGTGTGTTTAGTTGTGTGTAAGTATGTGACTGTGTTAGTGTGTGTAAGTATGTGACTGTGTGTTAGTGTGTGTAAGTATGTGACTGTGTGTTAGTGTGTGTAAGTATGTGACTGTGTGTGTAGGAGGAGCTTAGAAGCTTTTACGTAACTAACTTCTGCCCCCAAACATACATATATACATATATACACACACATGCACACTGATGAGCCATAACATGGCCAGTGATAGGTAAATAACACTGATAATCTTGTTATCTTGGGGCTTGTCAGTGGGTGGGATATATTAGGCAGCAAGGTGTTGTGGATGGGGCTGTGTAGCCGTAAACCAGTCAGGGTGCCCATGCTGACCCCTGTCCACTGCCGAAAGCGCCTTCAATGGGCATGTGAGCATAAGAACTGAACAGCGAAGCAATGGAAGAAGGTGGCCTGGCCTGATCACGTGGATGGCCGGGTGCATGTGTTTCACTTACCTGTAGAACACATGGAGGCTCCACCTCACAACTTACAGGACTAAAGGACCTGCTGCTAACGTCTTGGTGCCAGATACCACAGCACACCTTCAGAGGCCTAGTGGAGTACATGCCTTGACAAGTCAGGACTGTTTTGGCGGTAAAAGGGGAACCAACACAATATAAGGCAGGTTATGGCTGATCAGTGTATATAAGTCTTTTTCAGGCATGCGTGGTTAGAGAGGGAGGATGATTTTTACAGGTTGCGGGACACGATTGGATTGCAGCTTTGTGTGCTTTGCCATTAATCCAGCTCTGGCTCTAGTTAAGGACTGAGCTGGCCCTGTATAATGCATAATTCAACTCATGAACAGAGATCTCATTGATTTAGCTATGCATAATACAGGGCCAACCATGCTTTTCCTGCAGCATAAGCTCATTGGGGTTAGTACTTTAGAATGTATTGTGACATGAAAGAGTTCAAACCATAACTTTCCCTTTTAAAAGAGGCTGCACAATGCAAAGTCCCTTTCTGTTTGGAGATCACAGCCATAAATGGCAGCCACCGTGCACTCCTTTGGCCTTATTCTAAATCTCCCGTAGGACGCACACGACAGAAGAGGTCACTCTGTGAGTATTCCTTGGGCAGTGGTGTAACTACAGAGGTCCCACTAGCCCCAACTGCGACAGGGCCCGGGACAACCCCTGCTACTGCTTGTTCCTGTTTAATCATGCCACTTAAAAAGTGTTCACAAAGGGCCCTTCCAACCCGGCCCATGCCAGTCCAGGTCAGAAGGGCCCTTTTTCAACCGGCACAGAGAGACAGAAACCCAGCAGGTCACATTACCTTATTCCATGTCACCTCACTGAGTGAAACTGAGGTTGCTCGCATAGTGTGTGTGTTAGCATGTGTAAATTTGTTTATGTGTGGCAATGTATGTTGGAGGGGCAAGGGGAAATGATGGCACAAACAAGCTGTTTGGGAGCAAAGATGGCACAGATAAGCTGTTTGGGAGCAAAGATGGCACAGATAAGCTGTTTGGGGGGCACTGACAAACTGCAGCAAAGATGGCACAGGCTGTATGGGGTAAAGGTGGCACTCAGAAGCTGGGGGCAAATGAGGTACTCACAAGCTGTTTTAAAGCAAAGGTGGCACTGTGGCATATGTTTCTTGGTGACATTGGGGGGCTGGGGGCAATTTTTTTCACTAGTTAGGCCCTGTCCTTCGGCTTTAAAAAAGTTATAAACATCTATTCTTTTTTACTTTTCTTTCTTTCTTGCAACATCGAGAGGTTTAACCTCAGTTTTCCTTTTTGTCCAATACGGTAAAACACTGAGACTGCAAAACAGACAAATCTGATTGTCCCATGAAGGAGTTTCACAGTTTTTAACTTGATTTTTATTTTCATTTACAGAAATTGCACATATTATATAGCATGTGTAACTTATCATTTTATTACCACAACAATTTACAACGATATGATGTAAATCATGTTATTTCACCATCAAACTCAACATCCTGGTTTGTCTACACCCTTTACATATATTGGGGAAGCTATGGAAAATCTACAGTGGTTTCAAAACGCAACGGTAATCACACGTTTTCCCAACATCTGCCCTGTATACTATAAATAAGTACGTAATAGTAGACTTGATTGAACTACAGTTCACAAGTACATATTACTAATTTAAGCTTCTGAATGTATCCCTATCAAATCATAGTATTCAGAGATGGAATAAAACAACACTAGCATATAAATACTGAAGACATATTTACCTTTTCATTAGAGAATATGCTTTTATGGGTTTTTTGTTGGGGGGGTTGTATCGCCAATAAAAGTATATTTTAATTACGAATGATAGAATTACAGGTCGTCTTCTACTTTGTACCAGTTTGTTATTGTGTGTGATTTTAAATGATTTTACTGACTCTGATTGTAACAACGCTATATAAATAAATGCAATGTAATGTACAGTGGAAAATATGGACTGGGGCGTTTTTCAGTGTGCTGACCCCAAGTCTTTTGCAAGGCTTCCAAACTCATCTACTTCTCATAACTAAAAGAAAAAAATAATAATTGGGGTTTAAACATATACAAGCATTGTATGCATAACCACAGCATTCTTATGGCTGCCTATACAAGAGCCATAAGGTAAGTGGTGATTGCTATAGCTGTTTATACAACAAACTTATTTATCAGTGATTATGTGATACACTTCTAACAGTGATATTACATTACTGTCATGCTGTGCAGTTCTCCAGATTAATAAAAGTGGAGCTTTACCACTATGATATTCATTAAAATATTCTCTATGTGGCATTACTAATCAGTTTGTGGCTATGCTGGTTGTTGCTTTCAAAATATAATTACTGTATTAATCATGTCCATGGGATCTGCACTGCATAGCCTATTAATGTGGCTTTTTTTTAAGACAGAGGCTACTTTTAATGACAATACCAACTGCAGGGTATTTGAGAAATAGAATGCATTGGTGATATCAAGCCAGCGTATATTACAACATCTGCATTTCTCGTCTTTATTATGGTCAACTTAAGTTATGGCCAGACCTTATTATTTGGGATCCTCCCTAGCGCTGTAACCACAGTTCATTCAGAGCCCTTTTATTTTAGTAGGGAGTTGTATTCACTAAACCATGCATTTGCAGGTGAGTTGAACATTCTATATCAATGCTTGGGGTGTGTTGAACCTTATTAATAGCATATGATCACTGCATGGTACCTTTACATTTTCTTGATATCTACCTTGCACATCTCCATGCGCATCATATACTAACAGCCAGTGAGCTTCAGTGTTGGCTCAGAAACAGAGCAAGCAAGGGTCTGATTTAGATGAGAGCGCTTTTCTGCCACTGATTGGCTGCTTCAAGTAGCCAATCAGAGGCAAGAATCGTCAGACCATGGAGGAGAATGACAACTCACAGAGTACTTAAATATGCAATATCCTTTAGTGAGGCTGCTAGGAAATAAACTGTCCCTTCAAGCTCATTGTTCAAAAGCTCAATTCACGTTCAAACTACTGATTTGCCAAATACACCTTCCAATTGAACTGTTGTACAGCGCTGCTGAATATGTTTACACTTTTTTTAATGTTGGTGTGGTTTATAGTAATGAATGTCCTCTGGTGGCAGGAATAGTATAATTGCATGAAAGCTTTCTGCCAAAGGTGCCTAAATTATGAGCTGGTTATTTACTATATAATGATGGTAGAGCGCGCTCTAGTGGCCTTAAATATATTTTCGAAATAAAATAAATTTCTAAGTTTAAATGGAATTTCACAAAGTTGTCTTTATTGTTTAACCCTTCTTCAACAAAACAATGATCTCATGGATATCAAACAAGATAACATGTCTGATGAGGTTGGAAAATACACAACAAGGGATCTGAGACCATTCCTCCATACAGAATCTCTCTAGAGCCTTCAAGGTTTGAGGTTGACGCTGGCGGACTCTGTTCTTCAGTTCACCCCACAGGTTCTCTATGGGTTTCAAGTCAGAGCACTGGGAGTAAGGCAGTAAGGTGTCCATTTAATATCTGTTGATATATTTTCTAATAGCCATTTCCCATTTTGTGAAGCTCAACAACCTTCTGCCGCACATTACATCTATGGTCTTACTTATTGTGATGAATCGCTAAAGGAATTTGCCTATTATTTATACCCCTGTGGAACAGGAAGTCATGGTTAAACAATTTCCTGCTCCTAGTCACCCAGGTGTACTAAAAATGTAAAATATCAATGGGAATATAGTTCGAATATATTGTTTTATATGAATTCATAGGGCTGCCAATCAGGGCCATCTTTAGCACAAGGCCCAGTGATTCCTGAGGGGCCCATAGCAGCTGCCCCTTGAGCCAGCAGCAACCACGGTTGCAGGGATCGCTACCTACAATCACACAGGCAGGCTGTTTGGGCAAAGATGACTCGCACCATTCATTTGCTGTTTTGTGTTTGCAATTTGATATCCATGAGTGCAGAGTATTTTTCAGTATTTTTTGAAGAAAAGAAAAATAAAGACAATGGTTCACAACCTTCTTTGCTCATATTTACCAGGGCAGGGGCGTGCCTGGAGTATTTGGCACACGGGGCGGATCCTGTATGTGGTACGTTACATTTCTATGCTTATGTAGTGTGTGGCCATGGATCATCAGTATACCTGGGGACTTTGTGGCTCAGGCTACCAGGCCCCCCTTGCGGGATGCGGGTAGGAGGTGCACCTGAAGTGCACGGTCTAGCTGATGTCAGTGGGATTTCCTGCTGATGTTGCGGGACACATACCATTGTTAGAGAGGAACAATGCCCAATCAGCCTAACGTAATGTAACAGACTGCCTGTGCCACCTCTTCCCCCGAAGCAACCTGTCTGTGCCTCCTCTGCCCCTGAAGCAACCTGTCTGTGCCTCCTCTGCCCCTGAAGCAGCCTGTCTGTGCCAACCCTGCCCCTTTAGTAGCCTGCCTGTCCCACCTCTGCCCCAATCAGCTTGCCTGTGGCATGTCTGCCCCCTTATCAGCCTGCCTGTGCCATTTCTGCTCTCTAATCAGCCTACCTGTGCCATTTCTGCCCCTAAACACCAACTTACTCACTACTAACTTCATTTGTTCACCCATTCACTCTCCCGCACCCCCTTACCCATATCATATCCCGCATCCCATATCTGTCAGAAAGTTCCCAGGTATGGATATACTTCCCAACATTTCAAGATACCATTTTTAGGGGGTGTGGTTAGTGTAACAAGGGGTGGGGCTTAAAAACACTTCATGTGCATGTTGCTAATTATTTATCTAACCCACTAAGGCATTTAGAAGAAGAAAACAAATGTAATTTATTGACGCCATTTAATTTATAAACACATTATATCCATATTAGTATAATAGTAGAACACTGTGACAAACTCATACCCAGCAAACATTCTGACATAACAGAAAAAGAGGATCATCAGGGGAGGAAAGGGGGCTTCCCAAAAAGTGACAGTACTGAAGTTTGCATTAATGTTGTTGGCTGTTGTGCATTGTTTTGATTCGTTTGCAGCATGGCTTCCCATGTAATGTGCATTCACAAAGATGCTTCTATCATTGCAAATAGTACAGCATGTGTTCCCATACACCGTGCCCTGATGGACCGTGTGTGCATGTGTGTGCGCATGCAGTGTGTATGTTTGTGCATGTGTGTATGTTTGTGTATGTGCCAGGGCAACAGCCTCCCCCTCCCTAGGCTTCTCATTACCCAGCATGCAGCGCGGGACTTAACACCAAGATGGCTGACACCATGGAGGAGTATGAAAAAGACGCTGGCTGTGTCCCGATACTGCACCCGGAGGTGAGCCCGGTATTCCAGCGGGTGGTTTGGGGTCTCCAGGAGGGGACGTGGAGACATAGCGACCCAGAGCTGGTTGTAGCGGCCGGCGGAAGCAGCTCCGGTGTGTCGTGTAGGTAGGGGGCTGTATCACAGGATGCTCGGGAGAGATGCGGAGGTCTTCCTGCGGCCCACAGCCGGCCCGGTGGAGTGCACGGAGACATGCGGTGCTCGGTATTCCCCCGGAGATCACGGCTGTCTCGGGGCCTTTGTGCCCCCCCCCCCGTGAGTGGCGTGCAACTGGAAAGCAGGCCTCTTTCCGGGGGGTTGGCCTTGTTACTGCTCCCAGTAGATGCTGATACGGCTTTCCCTGAGCATAATATAAACATTAAGGCCCAAGCCCTTCCCTACCGGTTCTTACCGAGGGCCGGTGTATAGCAGGCTGGTGGGACCCTATATATTACAGTGTAATCATGGCAGGTTGTTGTGTTTCTGGTGCTATGACATCTATTGTGGGGGGATTACCTATCACTTGCATAGAGTTTGTCATCGGATGTGTATCAACACTTCCCATGTTTATGGGGGAAAAAGCATTGTGGATAAACAAACACACAACTGAGACATCCTAAAGTGAAATGTGTTTTATAAATAAATACAAATGATCTGGCTTGGAAACATTGTTGCGCCCAGCAAAGGGCAAATCTGATACATGGATAGGGTTAGCATTTAGAACCTTTCCTAATAGCATCTGGTAGTATTGTGTGTGAGCAATGGTGACCATTCATAAAATCTGATGGCCTGCCAAGGGAAAGAATACATTAAACTGTAGGGTGGAGCTCTGAGGAACTGGATATGCCTACAAGCCATTCATTCACAAAGAACGTGGTTTCCGGCAACATATTCTAAACATATGACTTGAAATGTTTAGGAAAGTATGGATCGCGAAGCAGGTGCGTTACATTGCAGGCTGCGGATTTAGGATCTTTAATCGATTTATCCCGTTTGCCTAGTTGTGTTATGACATCATTGCCCATTGTCAAAATTGGGCTATCTAGAACATCCATTTTTATTAATGGGAGTTGGCGGGTTTGAAAGTATTCTGGGAAATCATTAAGCTGTCACGTTCTACGTCAACTTAAAAACGAACCCATGAAGAAAAACCATGCGTTTCTCTAAAATACCATATTGTGTTATAAAAGCAGGAGAAAATTCCCAAAAGCTCTTCTCTACGCTAATTTAACAAATTTTCTTCATCATGTTTTGTATCTTTACTGACCGTCTGCCTGATATCTAATTAGCCAAGGATAATTTTTAACTTAATAAAAAGTATTATCCAATATTAATATTCCAGAACAAGCAAAGAATAGCTTGCCTGAATAGTTTTGTGCAGCAGATTTAGAATGCTGCCAACCGGAACCATGATTCATTTCTGTGCAGTAGATCTTTTTGTCTTTACAGCTACGTTTAGTTCGATGTTGGTTAGGTCGATGTTGAATTTTGTATTCTGTTTCCTCTTACTTCATCCTAGTTGCGTATAATCAACAGCCATTGGCACTTTAAGGCTTAAAAAGGAAGTTCTCTCAATATTTAGGTGTTGGGACATCTTATTTTTCGGTTGCTTTTAGCTTTCTGAATTTTGTACAGACCTCAACCCATTGGATCTGTGGGCTATTTTTTATCCCACAATGACCCCTCTGTTTTACAGAATTAAAGGGCAAAATTCACAATCTAGTCTATTTCCTATCCTGATTCTTACACTTCTACCCAACTGTGTAGGTAGAGTTGGGAAGGTAAGTCACAGCTTCCGGCATCGGCTGAAAGGACACTGGTATAGTAATCCCTTCTGAATGATGGGAAGGGAAAGTAAATTTGCATAAAAAGCCTGGGAAGTTCTGAAACTCAGCCTCTTTTACAGTTGTGTCCCCCATAATAAGGCTCACGGCAGATTAAATGTCCTATTGCTTTAGTGAAAAGAATCATTAACATATGTTTATAAAATAGTTACATCTGTAAACCCTATTACTTGGTTTCATTTACCATGCTCTACTCATTCACATTCACTATAAATCTCGGCAATAGATAATTCTTAGCATAATATCAAAATAGGAGGGAAAAAGCATGCAGACACGATTAGTAAGCTTAGCACACAGTTCCGATAAAGTTGGCATATGTGCCGTAAAGCGAGAACTCACTGCATTCAAAAATAAAAACTAGTAAAAAATCTCTTTACTAAAGAGAGCTTGCAGTAGCGTTGGAAATATCTGCTCCCTCATATCGCTACACTTATCAAGGACAAACCCCAGTGAGTAAATCCTGCTGGAATGGCTGACTTAGTCGGCTCAGCCCTTCCTGCAGCGGAAGCTCGTCGGGGTTTGCCCTTGATAACGCAGAGGGATATCAGGTAGTTAAAATATTCTTCCTTCGTATGACAGAAATGTATGTAACCCCTCTCTCTCTCCTCTCCCCTTTAAACTTGGCCTTCATTGAACAGACTCCCAAGTTAATGTATAAATTCTTAACTATAGCACCAGAGCCAACCTGGAACCTTTAGTATTGAGTTTCTGCATTAAAGCAGGGGAGTTGTCCTTTAAACCCCCTTGAATGGATTATACATTAAATAGGGCCTCTGCAATAAGGTGCAGGATGATCCTGCAATATACTGTATATAGTTCAATCTATTGAACTATTCTTCTATTAGAGAAGTCAGAAATAAAACTGCAATTCTACTTTTATTGAAGGAGCCCCTATCACCATATTTAGTATTTTTTTTTCGCTCAATGTGTTTCTTTTTTGTATATTATATAGATAAAGCAAAAAAAAATTTTTTACGCTTATTTGCGCAATGTTGCCTAAGATAATTTGTATTAGCTCAGCATAATAGTAAGTATAAAACACATGCGCAGTGTGTGTGCATGTGTGTATATGTATGTATATATGTGTGTGTTTTTTATGGTCCAGCTTTTCCTCATCTTCTTGTAGTCTCTAGTTCTGTCAAGGGTTAAAGTCATTGTGGATTGCTTTTTGTCTTTTATAAAGTAAAGTATATATTTTTATTCTATTGGAGCTCTCATGCCAACATGCTCTAGGACATTGATTTGGCCCATCTGGGAAATGTATGCATATCTTCAATCAAAATCGTATTAATGGAATATGCATGTAAGGGTCATGTCCCACCAGGGAATTAAACCCCAATTAATATAACCAAACTTGAAAAGAATCCATAGGTAAAAGCACAGCTTTTATTTTTGCTAAACTAGAGTGAATAGCATCATTATGTAAAGATACTTTTAATCTGACTATGCTGCTATCTCTTACTTATAGGACATCTCCCCTACTCTTACTTATCATCATTCTAGCTCCTTGGGGAATTTATGCTCTAAACACTAGTGTATCTGTCTATAGAAATAAATGAAGCGAGCTAATCAGACAAAAAAATAAACAATTTAATAATCTGCAGCCATGAAAGGGGCGACATAACATACTCAATACATGGTGCGGCAGATCACCACCTTTAAAGTGACCTGTTTGCTGTTACTTTATTCTCAAAACATGTAGTGTGTGCCATTATATTATGTTCTTCGAGTTTCTGAAGCCCTGCTTTGCGGGGCTGATTGGAATATGCTGTTTGAATTTCACGCTTTCTAGAATGAGTGACCTTCTGGCAATTGCCAGGAAACTAATTGATTTTACAGCTAAGTTGTAACAATCCCCAAAAGCACGGGAACAGAAGCCTGAGGCCTGACTTCAGGTATAATGACAGATGTGGGGTTGTTTTATTTATTTTTTTAAGACTATTATCCATGCCTTCTGAATGGCCAGTAGCCGAAAATGGCACCTAAACAGAAGTCTGTGGAGCATCTTGTTTCACTCCTTGTGGTGTGCATATCCGGCGGGGCCATGCCATGCTTTGTCTTGTAGCATTCACCTTGGCTTTAGTCCTTTAATACCATTACCCTTTAAATAGGGTTGTTTCATTTACATCTCCAATAAGTGATGGGTAACGGTTTTGTGTCATTTATTCTGAAACCTTTGAAGGAGCTTTGCTTAGAGCTGTTTAGTTACTGCTGCTAGAATATAAAATACCTACATAGAAAAGTTAGGATGTCTTCTACCTACACCCTGTGCCGTGTAAATGCTTTAACAGCCATAACGTATCCCTTATCTTGTTACAGAGGTATATGGGTAAAATGTTAATATAATGTGCTTCAATGGAAATCATTCCCCAACACAAGAACACAGCAGTGTGTTATAACAGAAGCGTTCCTACATTAGTAGATTGTTCCCACTTTCAGGGGTTCTTGGTATATATGTGTCTCATGCAGAGCATTTTCTATAGTGTACCTGCCTTTGGAAAATGACATGGTGGTGCTCTATAGGGGTACGTTTTCACCTACACATTGTGCTAACCAACCCCAGGGAAGCTTATGGATAAAATGTTATTACCATAGATCCGTTTGAGATAATGAAAGTAATAACTGCGCTTTCTGGCTGTAGTGAGATGTGCTTTAATTGTTTTGCATGAAACGTTTTCCCAAGCGGATCACCTTTTGCTAAGAAGTTTTATGTATAGTATATGTCAGTGAAGGTAATACGCCTCTCACTAACGCAGGTGTAATAACGGCTAATGCTTGCGTTTGCAGGAAATCAAGACTCAGAGCCATTATAACCATGGTTACAGTAGTGAATCTCTGGGGCGGAAAAGCCACATGGAAGATTATAGCACATGGGATATTGTCAAAGCCACGCAGTAAGTATGGTCATCGAGAACATGCTTTTAAGACTAAAAATATGTATTGTAAGATGATGAATCTACTCACAAAGCATTCCCAGTCCATTAAAAGCTGTCTTGTTGGGGGAGAGAAGCAGGATAGGCTTGTAGGTCGTGGTAGGTTACAAGTGTGATCACATGCAGCAACGTGTATTTAACATGTTATAGATGGCATATGTTGCTTTCACTGCAGCTGTACAGTACAATTGTGTATTTTGCTTATGTACATCAATGGCCCTCTAGATCTAAGGTCATTAAATTTGTTAGAAAA
>VKOC01019798.1:0-14836 GCA_009364415.1 Spea multiplicata | reverse complement strand
AACAGCAATCACACTCCTATCAAGCCAAGGCAGCCAGTACATGCTGGGACCTGGGGATGATAGTAGTGGGATTACAGCCTCCCTATGCCATGCTACAACCCCCACCCCCCTTACACATCCATGCTATCACACACAAACACACATTCACAAACATTTAAATACTCATTCATTCCATTAATCACACATACTTCACACATTAAACACACATACTTACCCAAAAACCCTCCCCCACCCCCTTACCTGAACTGCAGATCTCTCACTCGAAGACTTCTGCAGGGGACCGGCTGTACGAGCAACTTCTCTGGCCCCGCCCCCAGAGGAGGGAGGGGGGAGATAGAGTTCTGTGAGGAAGCTACAAGCTTCCTGTCCTCCTGCTTCTAACGGAAGAGACGCTGCTCGCGACCGGTAAGCAGCATGGCCCCAGCCATTTTTTTGGGGTCTGATTAGAAGACGACCCCGATTAGAAGACGAGGGGTATTTTTCAGAGCATTTGCTCTGGAAAAAACCTCGTCTTATAATCGAGCAAATACGGTATGTAGCAGCCTGTGTTCCCTGTGCCACAAGTAAAGCCTCCCATTCCCGAGCGGCAGGACTTCTTTAACCTCTCTCTCTGTCCCTACTTGTCCTCTAACCCATCTAACCACGGATTTTATTGTAGACGTCCCCTCCTCCTAGGGTAACACGGTCATCTTTGCCATTGCAGATTGTTTTTATGAAATGGCTCATTTTATTCCTCTACCCAACCACCCTCTGCTGCTGAACTGATTCATGTTCTTTAAAATAAATAATTAGTCTTCATGGTCTTCTTTTTCAAATAGAATCTGATCGAGGGGTTTAATTTACAGCTCTTTCTGCCGAACTTTTTGCTTTGTAATGGGAAGCTCCTTGGCCTTTTCATTTGCTTATCATCCTCAAACTGGTCACTAGAAGTCTAGAAGCCAGTTTCTCTGGCTGTTTCTGGGGAGGATTACCAGAACGACTAGGTATAACTCTGTGAGCAGAATTTCCCATGAAGCCTCTAAAATATTTTGTAATTATGTATACCATCCTCTTCTTTGCCTCCCTCGTTCAACAAAACCCCAGTTCTTGCAGTGTACCTTTAGGTTACCCAGTATTAAGCACTCAGGGATAAGGTTCAGCAGGCTATTTACCAAAAACATCAAACTCAAAAGTTCCTTCTATAAAGCTTACTCCTTCATTGGATCAATCCTGTGGCATATGAATGACTACTTTCCTTCCTCCCTTCATATAACGCATGTCTTTCATGATTTATTGCTCAAGACCTTTTACCTGCACCAGATTTCCAAAGAAAATCCCTTATCCTAAACCAGTAAGAATGGATTCATATCTAGAATACGAAGGACAGATAAAAATAGTATACACACACAAAAGTGCTTATAATGTCCGAGGTAAGATAATGAAATCCAGGTATGTGGGAGGTTGAAGATCCGAATGTAGGGGCCAAATAGCAGCTGTGGCAAACTTCAGTGCATAAAAGATAGATCCAATTAAACAGGAGATGAAGAAATATATATTTATATATTTTTCCTTTTTCCTATATGCACATGCGCCCCTATTTGTGCTGTATCTGTTTGTAAACATTGAGAGGAGTGCATATCGGGTTGCTGCAGAGCTATATTAGGGAAGTATTTATATATTTACTTTGAAAATTGACACATGATTGGTGTTAATTATTGAATGTTGGGATGAAGAAATCTCTCCAAGCTGTAGAGGTATATCAGGTGTTTTACCCTTACAACCTCTAGAGTGTAGAACCTGGGACTGAGTACTGTGACAGCTGAACCTGATTATATGGGTGTAGCCCTGCATTTAAATACCTGTTGTGCCTTCCAGTCTATAGCTTTGCATTGTGGTGTATGCAGTTCTGCTCTTATGTGGGGCATTTGGTACCTGTGTCCAACTGGTTGTGACTTGACTTGTTCCGACTCTTCAGTCTGGTTACTGATTTTGGCCTGCTGTTTGTGGTCTTCTGGTTCCAGCTTGCTTGACTATGTCTTTATGTGCCCTACCTGGAGGCTTCCAGCCTTGTGACTTGTCTGGGGACTTCCAACCATGTGCCCTGCCTGAAGGCTTCCTGCCATGTGACTTGCTTGGGGTCTTCCATCTGCAGCACCCTGACCGTGGGCTGTTCGGATGCAGAGCCCTCCCCATGAGCTGTTTGGCCAAGGAGAGTGGGCCCCACTAGTTTGACCCCAGATAGCAGGCCCTCGACAGTATGGCCACAGCCATGGTTCCCGTTTGAGGTCTGTGTCCCTGTGCCTGTCTGAAGTCTGTATCAAGGTGTTTATCTGAAGTCTGTTTCCAGCCTGTGCATTATCCTGTTTGAGTTAACCTGTCCTATTTGTATTGAACTCCGCATTGTGCACATTCCAATACAGACTTTATTACATATATCAAGTCTAGTATGTGTTTTTCTTGGCCTGTCTATACCTATGTTATGAATGTTATTTGCTCCAGTGAATGCAATCCTAAGAAATAATCAAATTAAATACAAATGGGGTTATCCGATAAAGTTGATTATATCATGGGATACCAAAAAAACATTTTTTGAAGATGCTGGCCCCTCTGCAATGTGGGTTAAAAAGCAGGACTTAAGCTGAATTTATTTACATTAGATGGGAATTTCAAGAAAAATCCTTATGCAAGAAGGAGGAGGATGGTAGTTGGAGGGGCAAGGAGGTGGAAAACAATAAGTAGATTTTTTCTCTGTGATTTTCTTTTCTGATACTGGTAATTAAGTCAAATTAAATCAAGAATTCACTAGAGTAGCAGAACACTTTGTTAATATAACTAGAAGAAGTAAAGAGGTACTATTAGAAATGCACATTCAAGGTAATAAGTTGGATTTTTTTTAGAAATATTGGAAAAATAATGAGTCAAGAATCACTAGAATATACACTCACTGGCCACTTTATTAGGTACCACTTGCTAGTACCGGGTTGGACCCCCAGAACTGCCTTCATTCTTCATGGCATACTTTTTGGGGATTTTGGTCAATATGGGCATGATGGCATCACGCAGATTTGTCGGTTGCACATCCATGATGCAAATCTCCCATCTATTGGATCGAGATCTGGTGACTGTGGAGGCCATTGGAATACAGTGACCTCATTGTCATGTTCAAGAAACCACTTTGAGATGATGTGTGACATGGTGCATTATCCTGCTTGAAGTAGCCATTGGAAGATGGGTACACTGTAGTCATAAAGGGATGGACATGGCCTGCAACAATACCCCAGTAGGCTGTCCCGTTTAAACAATGCTCAATTGGTACTAAGGGGCCCAAAGTGTACCAAGAAAATGTCCCCCACACCATTATGTCACAGCTGGAATCAAGACTCATCAGACCAGGCAACGGTCTTCCATTGTTCAATTATGGTGAACCTGTGCGAATTGTAGCCTTAGTTTACTGTTCTTAGCTGACATGAGCGGCACCTGGTGTGGTCTTCTGCTGCTGTAGCCCATCTGCTTTAAGGCGTTATGTGTTGTGCATTCAGAGGTGGTATTCTGCATACGTTGGTTGTAAACAAGTGGTTATTTGAGTTATTGTTGCCTTTCTGTCATCTTGAACCAGTTTGCCCATTCTCCTTTGACCTCACACAAATGTGTGACCAGCCCGCCTGGCATCAACAACCATGCCCTGTTCAAAGTGACTTAAATCCTATTTCTTACCCATTCTGATGCCCGGTTTGAACTTCAGCAAGTTGTCTTGACCACATCCACATGCCTAAATGCATTGAGTGGCTGTCATGTGATTGGCTGATTAGCTATTTATGTTAACAATCAATTGAACAGGTGTACCTAATAAAGTGGTCGGTGAATGTATAATACTTGTTTGTAAAATAAACTCTGAATTGTATACATTGGTAAATTTCTGTGTGCCAAATTCTGGTCAGGCGCCCTATATACAGAATATGATAGAAAAGGTGGAAAAAATAGCTGTTGGAAATATAATAACGGCAGGAGACTATAATTGCTTTCTGGACACTAAGTGGGAAAAAAGTTGAGTGAAAAATCACGGATGGATGAGGGACTAGTAAGAAAAGCAAGGCAATTCTCCACTCCTCCATCCACAGAAGGACTTTACCCACTTCTCACATAGTTTTGTTCTTACTCTAGAATTGATCTAATATTAGGGAATATAGGTACTGTAAACAGAATAAGAAAAATTGATATTGAAACAGTATGCTGGACGGATCATAATGCTATTATACGTGAAATGAAAGGGAGAGAAGAGCTGAGAAATTCAAGAAAGTGGAGAATAAATCATGCCCTATAGCACAAGACAGAAAATCTGGCCCATATTAAGCAATTGACAACATACTAATTTGAAGAAAACAAGGAAGGTATAGCAAGTTGGAGATGGTGTGCATATAAATTGGTTGATAGTACCTGATACAAATGGGTGCAAGGGACAATAAAAACAGGGGAAAGGATTTAATTTATCTATATATATATAGACTAGTACAATGGAGAAAGAGCTAATAAAGATTCACCCACTATTGAAAAATCTAATGGAATTGCAGCCGTGAAAAAACAAATTGTGACAGAACCCTCCATCACTGGGACCACTGGAGAGGCCTCCTCCCTATTGATTTGCCACTCGCAAGATGGCAGCGCATCCTTGTAACAAAGTTGGAAAAGTTATCCTCTTGAGAACTCTGGCTACACTTGCAGGTTGAATACTGGCAGTGCATTCAACCACGCAAGTTAATGGAGCCCAGCTTTCTAATCACAATGTGATTAGTAAAATATTTAAAAAAAATAATAAAAAGAAATATGAAAAAAGTGGTAATAATTATGCATCAAAGGAACCATCCAGTTCCAGCAAAATGTAAAAAAAGTCCAAAAAGATTAAAATAAACAAAATGTTTATTACTATGAGCAAGTGCTAAAATTAGCGCTATATCGTCCAAAAAATCTTGACATGCAAAGAGTTAAAGTAAAAGCATTTCAAATTCCCAAGGGGTGTCTATTTAAAAAAAAATTAAATGGTTTTATGGGGTAAATTGGAGTGGCAGGGCTCAAAGATAGGGCATAGGCACAGACTGATCAAAATGAGGGGGGGCGGTGTTTGATAGTGGTGTATACGTGGAGCTATAAGGCTAGGTTTCCACTTGTTTTTTTTTTGCTAAAAACGCCCATAAAAACGCCAATTCAGCCACACAGCGTTTTTTTAGTGAAAGAACGCTGCAGCCAGATGTTAGCTGTTCTTCAATAGGAAATCGCACAATGCCATTTCCACTTGGCGTTTTTCGGTTTGGCGTTTTTTCAGTCCTGTTTTTCTGCTTTTTTGGGCTCTGTGGCAGTTTTTCAAAATCGCAGCATGTTGACACTCTGGCGTTTTTTGCAAGGAAATCTTGGCGTTTTTCTCCAATAGAAGTCTATGGGAGAGAAAAAACGCCATGAAAAAGCCATGTGGGTTTTTTGCCTTGGCGTTTTTAATGGCGTTTTTTCCCACAGTTACAATGCAGAGGATGGACCCAGTATCTGTGTGTCCTACGAGAAATGATGAACAATATTAATCTGTTGCACACGCACTGGACAAAAAACATACATGACCATATTAAAATGTCATATATTTGTCCTGCTGTTAAAATAAAGCATTTAAAATAGTAAAAAAAAAAAAAGGTAATGACTGTAATTTGGCAGGCTATTTATTTAATACCAGTTCCCTTTCATTTTAATAGAGTTTTTTTTTCTTTTTTGGTTTTGAAACTTTGTTTCCAGTGAAGATACTCATAATGTGACAAAACATCTGTTTGGTAGCACAAATCGAAGAATTTGAAATGTCAAGAGAAAACCATAAAACAATGTCCATCATAAGTATGTTGAAGTCCAAGGATTGTGAGGTCAAGATAGGTCAGTCAATAGACATACGGAGGGTTCAATAAGAACACCGGTGAAATCAAGAAGCAGTTGGATTCTGTTCGTGTATACCAGGGAGAATTCTGAAATACCAGGTAGTGACCTGGCTATTTTTTAACGGAAAACAGCTAAGTGACCCCAAACTTTACAATAATAGTGTAAATGCCTTTGAAATACTAAACACCTTTAGGCTACCAGGGTTAACTGTTGGACACACATGAAGCTCACCTTATATATGACAGATTTAACTAGTTACCCAAGATAGACATTCTGCAAATAATTCTGCTAGTTGTCAAAATCAAACATCTCCTGATGGGAAAGCAAAGCCACTGGCAGGTCTATTAATTAAGAATGCAAGTCAACTGGACTGACAAGATTCTCATTAAGTTGTAAGTCTTCACAAAAAAGGGGATTACAAACATATTTGGTAGTATTGTAAAGAATTAAGATCCCTTTGGGAAGATACTTTTTTTGTATCACAAAAAATAGACAATATACGATTAAAAAAAGAATATGAAAATTGCTCTGCTACATATTCTTCCTGGAAATTTGTCATTAGAAAGAAAAATAATATCAATACATGCATTCGCGGCCACTAAATTATTAATTGCACGATCATGGAAAGAAACTAAATCCATTAGTAGGATACAGTTGAAGAAAATGAATGTTTCAGCTCCAAATGGAGAAAGGCATGAGCTGGATTAGCATAACGCATAAAAGGAAGTCAGATACATATGAGGACTGGATTAAAAAAATTACAAGAAATATGAAACATTAAGACTGGGGTTAGCCCACTACTCGGCTTCACATTTTTTTTTTCTTCTCTTCACAAAGAATTTGAAAGCAATAATATTATATGCTTGTAAGCGTGTAACTGATATTTTGGTTTTGTGTGTATATTATGTAAATTTATGTTGTCTTTACATTTTGTTATATGTGAAAAAAACAATTAATAAATATGATTAAGAGTAAAAAAAAAAGTTGTAAGTCTTCACAAACTCACACTTGCAAGATAAGTCACAAATCCAATAAGATTGAGTGTGTGTGCAAGGCTGCATGACCTTCAAAGCCATAATCACAAGCACCTCCATGAAAGAGATTGCAAGTTCCTTTGAGACTTGATTGCTCTACAAACCTGATGTCAACTTAAATTAATACACATCAATCCGACTAGCACTCAACGTTAAGCCTATCGAGGACCAGGAATGGGTGTTATCTCTAGGTGGCTTCTGTTCTGTGACGCAGGCTGGCCCTCCATCTTATGATGCTTAAACAGAGGTGTTAAACAACACTTTCTTACTTGTATTAATCAGAGACTTCTGGAGTCAAACAGCTAAATGATAAAGTATTAAAAGTTTTTACTTTTTTTTTTACATTATGTGATGTCATGGACCCTGCAAGTTAGTTTTCTATGAGATGCAGGGTTGACAGATTAACAATGTAAGCACTTTCCACTACAGAGCTTGCTTTCAGGGTTTGACTTTCAAGCAAAGGTAGCCAGCACTGTATTCTGGCCTTGGTGACAGGTCCAGGGGGTACGCAGCCACTCAGCCCTATAACAAGGAGACAGTCACCCTATTGAGCGATCAAGGTTGCTGTAGTGCCATTGTTCAATGGGCCAGTTAAAGAGGCACTGATCTCCCCAACCAGCTCATTCACACTATGGAGCACTGTGCCGAGCCATATGAAGTCAAATCCTACGGGGAGAGCACCTATGGGCACTGCCTTGGGATAGGGCAATGCCAAAGATAAATACTCCACAATTAGTAGTAGAGAGATTTGCCAAGATAAAAACATATTCAAAATTGCCCCACATTCAAAAGGTAGTGAATGAATGAACAATTAAGTGTCAAATACTAATGTAATAAAACGCTTTATGTTATGATGAGTAATTTTCAGGCTAAATAGATACGTCCTTGAAAACAGCAAACAAATATAATTTGCTTGCCACAAAATCAGCAGATTCTTGTTGAATATCAAGTAAACACCAAAACTGGTTCTTGGAGATTAAGTAAATGTTTAGTTCAGTTAATATATTCTGCGTCTGTTTAAAAATGAGCAAGATCTAATAAGACATATTATCCATGTGCAATTGAGATGTATGCACATGCGCATGTGTATATGTGTGTTATGTGCATGGCCGCAGGCTATGTAGCGTGTATGAACTAGAATGACTATAGAGAATAGGCATCCTTTTTCTGTGCCATAGGCTACAGGGAGTAATATAATTGGGTGCTAATATGGTCTGCATGGGGGCTGGAATTTCTGGATATACAGCTGCCTTTATTTACAGTAAATTTCTTTGGTTTGGACCCAGTATTGAAGGGATTTCCATACATCAGTAAAATGAGAGCGTGGTTTGTGTCTTGGGAAACCAATCCCAGGAGACTCCCACATCAGAAAATTCCCACATTATGTCCAAGTAGAATATTCCATGTGCAAGCAATTAGTGCGGGCGATACTAGGGATTACTGCATTTTTTTTGCAGAAAGGCTATTATAGGCCGTGTAAATCTCCATTTGAAATGTTAAGCAGGTTAAGAGTCCATGGGGAGGGATGCTAGTGGACAACCAACTCTCAGAGGGTCTCCAAGGCTTCTTGGTGCCTAAGATCATCTGCTGATGCTGGTACTAATCACATCTGCTTTGGCCACCAAATGATTCTATTATGACCATGGATTGGCAAGTGATTATTGTCACATCATTTGTACAATGACATTTAAATCCAAAAGTCTATTCATAGAGAATGGTAGCACATAACTTGGCGTGCATGGATTCCTCCATTTCTTTTAGCTCTTCCAGTGACAGCCGCATAAGTTGTGGTCCAGGAGTTAATATACACCTCCAGCCCACATATGAAAATATTCAGAGCGCTAGCGATCCAGTGGATTTAGCGTATAAAAGCTGCTGCTAATTAATCCCCACTGATTTAAGGGATCTCATGTGTACGGCTTGGAGGAAAAAAAGAGAAACATCTTAAAGAGATTTAACAAAGTAGTTTCTAGACTTGTGCATTCGTCTTCGGGCGAACATGGAAACGAACACGAAGAGTGCGTTTTCGTGTTCGTTCCGAAGACACGCCGAAGAGAAGACGGCGGCGGTAAAACGTAGGCGAAGACGAAGACATACACCACGAAGATCTTCGTGATTGTCTTCGTCCACCATTCCCCCCCCTCTTCTAACTTACCTTGTCTTCGCGGCTTCGCGGCATCGCGGCAGTTTCCGGAAGTGGAAATCCGCAGGTTCACGGGTTACAGGGCAGTGCGAATGAGCCTATTGGTCGCCTACAGGGACCTCCTCTGGCATCAACCAATTGGTTGATGCCAGAGGAAGACCCTGCAGGTGACCAATAGGCTCACTCGCATGGTCTTTGTAACCCCCGACAGCGAACCTATGGATTTCTGCTCACGTTAACCCCTTCGATGCTGCGTTATCTAACACAGCATCGAAGGGGTTAACGGGAGCGGAAATCCATAGGTTAAAGGGCCGTGCAAGCGACCAATAGGCTCACTTGCACGGCCCCTTAACCCTTTAAAAAAAGTTAACCCCTAATAAAAAAGTTAACCCCTAATAAAAAAGTTAACCCCAATGCTACAGGGAGGGAGACCAGTGGGATCTGCCGGGTAAGTTGCAGCATTGAGGTTTTAAAACCCCAATGCTGCAATTTACCCTGCAGATGCCACTGGTCTTTAACTAATTGAACAGGGAGGGAGACCAGTGGCATCTGTAGGGTAAGTTGCAGCATTGGGGTTTTAAAACCCCAATGCTGCAACTTACCCTGCCGATGCCACTGGTCTCCCTTCCTGTTCAATTAGTTAAATGTCCGTACGAGCGACTTTATTGGTCGCTCGTACGGACATTTAACCCGGCACAGACTTACTAATTGAACGGGGAGGGAGACCAGTGGGATGTGCCGGGTAAGTTGCAGCATTGGGGTTTTAAAACTTACCCTGCAGATGCCACTGGTCTCCCACCCTGTTCAATTAGCTAAAGACCAGTGACATCTGCAGGGCAAGTTGCAGCATTGGGGTTTTAAAACCTCAATGCTGCAACTTACCTTGTCGATGCCACTGGTCTCCCTCCCTGTTTAATTAGTCACATGTCCATACGAGCGACTTTATTGTTCACTCATACGGACATTTAATTAATTGAACAGGGAGGGTGACCAGTGGGATGTGCCGGGTAAGTTGCAGCATTGGGGTTTTAAAAGTCTGCACGAGCGACCAACAGAGTTGCTCGTGCAGACTTCTACTTAACTGTTCTATCAGGTAACGACCGTACGAACGACTTTATTGGTTGCTCGTACGGACATTTAACTGATAGAACAGGGAGACCAGTGGGATGTGCCGGGTAAGTTACAGCACCAGTAGCCTAAAAGTCTGTACGAGCGACCAACAGAGTCGCTCGTGCAGACTTTTAAAATCCCAATGCTGCAACTTACCCAGCAGATCCCACTGGTCTCCCTGTTCTATCAGTTAATAAATTATAGAACAGGGAGACCAGCGGGATCTGCCGGACAATTACGGCACCAGGAGTTTAACAGTCTGTACGAGCGACCCTATTGGTCGCCAGCAGGGGGCTAGTCAACCAATGGCAGACGAGCCCCCTGCTGACGACCAATAGAGTTGCTCATACGGACATTTAAACTCCTGGCGCCAGAGCGGCTTTAACCCCGTATTAACCCCTTAACCGGGGAAAACGAAGAAAACCCGAACACGAAGAATGTCCGCGAATATTCGCCCGAAGAGAAGACAGGACCGGGTGAATATTCGCGGAATACGAATTTTTTTTTTTTGCCGAAGACGAGCACGAAGACGAACACGAAGAGCCCCCTGGTGCCCAAGTCTAATTATCACACAGTTGTTTTCCTCCTTTTTAAGTCATAATAATAATAACAGATATCATGTGGCCTTGATCAAAAGTTTACATATATTTGGCCTTGTTACAGGCATTAAATTAAAGTGAAAAGCTGTGTGTTTAATGTTAAACATGCTGATATGAGTATGCTGCATACCATTCAGAGATGGAGATGCATGTGCAATCTACATGTATGCGCCACCACATTTATTATATTAATTTACACAACTTGATCCCCCGTGTAGTGACAGGAAGATGTCCAAGTCACCGCAAGAAAGTCAGGACAAACCAGTACATCCTGAGGGGCATCTTGCCACAACTTTTCTAGACGCACCAATATGTCCATATGGGACTGAAGTGGTTAAGTGACAACTTTAAAACCCCTACTTAGTCAGTACTGCCTAAACTTCATACCTGAAATCTTTCCAGACGTAATCTGCTTTACTGGGACCCCAGGTCAGTTTCCTCAGTCTCCAGACAGAGGAACAGTGTTTGGTCACACACTCATGAGTACCCAAATATATATACACTAAAGAATTGCTGTTTTTACAGAGCAGATTGAGCAAAATAATTGATAGGTGTCATATCTTCATTCTAAACTTAAAAATCAGTGACATAGAGGTATGTGCAATTCTCAGCTATGCCTGCACATTTGCAGCTGAAATAGACAGTATTCATTTTTTTTGGGGGGGGGATTTCACCACTTATTAAACATTGACACCTAGTGAAATCTAAGTGTATAACATGAGACAGGAAACAGATGGTCTGTTTTCATCAGAAAAAAAATCTCCAAAACATATTATTTCCTCCTAATATCTGTGATAACAATATTAAAATACTTACATCTGAGCATTTGACCTCTTGGATCCATCTGTTGGATAAAGGCATTAAAAACCATTGAAAGGCAGATATCAAGATGATAAAAGGCCTTGCCTATTTCAGGACATCCTTCAAAATTAAATGACGTAACAATATTCCTAATAAGAGAGATTTTTGAGGTTCGTATCAACAATACATAAGCTACATGTGTTTATGGCCCAGAACATGGATCCTTCTTTGCAAGTCATTCCTAAAAGCTAATTCAAATTAAAAATTAGACCATTTTGACCTATAAAAAATTATTTACATTTGGTTTTAGAATAACTATGTCAAGCACCATAGTCCTTGAATAGCCAAGTTTGATTTAAAAAAAACCTGTAAAATCTATATGAGCAATCTATATCCACCAACTACAGTATTAATTCAGTAGAGTAAAAACACATCCAACAGAGCATTTGGTTTAAAAAATATATTCTCTCTGTTTAAAATATTTCTCTATTTCAAATTTTGGAAAATGTGATTATAGATAAGTAGGAATAAGCAAGGTACTGACACAACAAAATCTGACTGGATAAAAATATAAAAGGGTTACTATTTAGAACTATATTGATTAAAAGTAAATTTTTTCACTGACGGGCACCAGCTTCAACTCCACTCTCTTGACAGTATTAAGTGAACGTAGATATCAATATTTTACATATCATGTCTGGAAATATCCTCATCGGGCTACCTTGTACAATAACAGCAGTATCTGACTTTACTAGTTTTTCAGTAATTAGTAGAGCAGTAGACCCATTTGTCGATTGGGTGATACTTTCTTTAATGCTATAAAAGTAATATACTGCTATATAAGTAATACCTCCAGTCTTGAAAGCTGTAAGCCAAGCAAAGGTTCTCTGTCCAGGAGGCTAGCAGACCCAATTAGTTAATGATGATCATCAATATTATACTCATTGACTTTACATTCCGGTTGGATTGTTCTGATTTTAGCAGCAACTGAGCTTGTCTTTCTTAAAAATCAAACAGAAGGTCTTTAAATTCAAAATAACTGCTGCTTAATTAATAGAATAATGAATATGAATTATGATAAAATAGAACTTGTGTTGCCTACTAACCTGACATAAACATCAAAATGGACCACAGTGATGCCATTGCAGTCAGGTACATACCACTATATACAACTTTTATCTGCAAATGAATGTAATTTATTGTGTTTGTACTATTTAATCAGAGATGACTGCTCATTTCCATATCACTCTTGGAATGTCCCATTCCCAAGTATTCTATGTGGACAAAAGTACTTGGGCACCTGACCATTACACCAGGTCCATAAAGACATGGTTGGATGAGTTTGGTGTGGAAAAACTGTCCTGCACAGAGCCCTGACCTCAACTCTATCGAACACTTTTGGGATGCACTGGAATGGAGATTGCAAGCCAGGCCTTCTCGTCCAACATCAGTGCCTGAACGCACAAACGCTCTACTAGATGAATGGGCGACAATTGCTACAGAAACACTAACAAAAAATATGGATAGCCTTCCCAGAAGAGTGGAAGCTGTTAACTGTGTTGTCCTATTTATCTTACTGGAATTAGTTTAAGCATAGCTGTCTTTTAATTGATGGGTATAACATCTTATAAGGTTATTTATGAGGTATGCCATTTTACATTAAATTGTTTAGAGTAAGCTATAATGTCTCTTATCCCCTCAATTATCTTCCCTACACATTAGTTTCCAGTACTTTACTGATTTGTGCAAATTTAATTGAATGATTAAAACCTTCTTGGCATGGTATTATATGCCCACCCATTATACCTATGGCTTGTTCTTTTAAAGGTTATGTGTGTAACAGCAAACCAGTATACAAGGTCAAATCAGAGTGATATAGAAGCCAGCCCAGGGGTCAATTAAAGCCTAAGGCTCTACCTGTTACTAACGCAATTCACTTACTTTAACATACCATCACACTGTGGTGCACTACCGTGATATCTCTCTCTCTCTCTCTTTATATATATATCTATATATATAAATAGATACATATATAATATATCTATATACTATCTATATATAGTATATAGATACATATATATATAGATTATATATATGATATCGACAGTGGGCAACAAAAGTCATTTAGTTCGCCACCAATTGTGCTAAGTTCTCCACTTGAGAAAGGCCTGTAATTTTCACCATAGTGTACGACTTTCACTATGGAGACAGAGAATGGGGGGAAAGATAACAGGAAATATCACATTGTATGTTGCATTATCATCTATATTGGAAGCTTATTTTGGTAATTCCTCCGTTAGAGATATAGAGTATTTGGTCGCTCGACCACAACAATGTGCAAGATATAATCATGGCTCTCACAGACCTGTAACATCTTCTTTAAGAGTCTCCTCTGTCCTCCACTCGTTACCTGTATTGATGGCACCCGTTTGAACTTGTTATCAGTATAAAAGAGACCTGTCCACAACCTCAATCAGTCACATTCCAAACCCCACTATGGCCAAGACCAAAGAGCTGTCGAAGGACACCAGAAACAAAATTGTAGACCTGCACCAGGCTGGGAAGACTGAATCTGCAATAGGCAAGCAGCTTGGTGTGAAGAAATCAACTGTGGGAGCAATTATTCGAAAATGGAAGACATACAGGACCACTGATAATCTCCCTCGATCTGGGGCTCCACGCAAGATCTCACCCCGTGGTGTCAAAATGATCACAAGAACGGTGAGCAAAAATCCCAGAACCACACGGGGAGACCTAGTGAATGACCTGCAGAGAGCTGGGGCCAAAGTAGCAAAGGCTGCCATCAGTAACAGATGTGTCCCCCTGCTTAAGCCAGTACATGTCCGGGCCCGTCTGAAGTTTGCTAGAGAGCATTTGGATGATCCAGAAGAGGATCGGGCGAATGTCATGTTGTCAGATGAAACCAACGTAGAATTTTTTGGTTGAAACTCAACTCGTCGTGTTTGGAGGAGAAAGAATGCTGAGTTGCACCATACCTACGGTAAAGCATGAGGGTGGAAACATCATGCTTTGGGGCTGTTTTTCTGCAAAAGGACCAGGACGACTTATACGTTTAAAGGAAAGAATGAATGGGGCCATGTATCGTGAGATTTTGAGTGAAAGCCTCCTTCCATCAGCAAGGGCATTGAAGATGAAACGTGGCTGGGTTCTTTTAGCATGACAATGATCCCAAACACACCGCCCGGGCAACGACGGAGTGGCTTCGTAAGAAGCATTTCAAGGTCCTGGAGTGGCCTAGCCAG
>VKOC01019797.1:0-18438 GCA_009364415.1 Spea multiplicata | reverse complement strand
GATATGGTGAAGGTACTTGCCAGTGCTATAACAATGCTTTCTAATGAGCATTTTCCCTGAAAAGGCATCAAAATGGAATTTTAAACAATTCCGTTTCCCCAAATGCCTGCTAATATTATTTATTTGGCACAATTATCCGGTATATATATATGTTATTCTCCTAATGATGGCACGACAGAACGTATCGTTAAATAGTCTCGCTTATTTTTAATGCCGGTTTTCATACTTGGAAGCTGTTCGGAGTTTCACACCCCGGCGGCCGGAAAGCGAAGATATTACAATCATGTGAATGGCTTTTCCAGACCCGTTTGCATAACCGCATTCACAATGTTATGGTATTTTCGAGAGAGATTCTATAATCTCTGGGGTTTATTAACTAAAATGTGAGTTGAGGCATTTGAATTTACCCTGGGGGATTTTCAAAGGCAACATGGGGCCCCTATACACACTTATGTGCATTATGCAGGGCCAACTCTGCCCTGCTTGCAGGATAATGGGGTTGGCCCCTGCTACTTAGTTCCGCAAGGAAGATTAGTTATTCTATCACACTTTTTTCTTTTTTTTTATAGTATATAATATATATATTATTTTTTTCTTTACAGATTAACAGATGGTTTTATAAAAAAAAAATATATATATATATATTTGCAACCTATTTTATATTGCGGTTTATAAGCAGGGCTTGGATACTATTCTGTTAACCGGTAGCTCTTTAGCTGTAGAACTAAATGCTCCCATCATTTTTTTAGGACACAGGGCTTTAGTCCAGATTATTTGGAGAGTTATCTTTTAGCTACCTTTCTAAAGCGAGGGCTGTCGTGAGAGTGTTGATCTTCGCTCCCTCACTTCACTGTTTATTATGAAGGCTAAGCTGTCCCTGCATCATGTATATTTCAGTGGATGAGGAGACTAAAGAAATAACTATGATTTAACTATACTTTGTACGGGGCTGGCCAAGCTCTCCGGTTTGGCTCTTCATAATGTATAGTGAAGTCGAATACTTGCTTTGCGGGGGACGTTATCAGTGAGGTTTCGCCTATTTCGATATTTTTGTTTATTTGTTTACACCCCTGTCGTGAGATATCAAACCAATGCTTTATTTCATGAATCGCTAGAAGTCGGCACAAGCTCAAGAAATAATGTAGGAAGAATTCTCCGGTATACGAGAGAGCGGGGTTAATAAAAGCATTAACTATTTGGGTCGGGCAGCTGTATGGAGTGCGATTTCTTTAACCTTTTGTTTGCTGGGGGGGGAGCATTGCTTTGAATGGTGTGACATAAGCTGCGTGATAAATCACAGAGCCGGATGTTGGCAGTGAGAACTCGCGTGTGGAACATTACAGAATGCTTTCCGGGTAAGCGTCTGGTTTAGCAATTTAGAAGCGATGACGATTCGCGTGAAGGTTTCCTAATCCCTTCTGGTCTGTCTATGGAAAATGCATTGCGTGCTATTATTAATAAATTTCTCCATCTTGTTTTTAAGGTATGGCCTGAGTACGGATCCGAAGAAGGTTTGTATACAGACGGATGTTTTTTATGGCCATTTGCCACGTATTTATTGGTAATTTACTATTTTTTATTTTATATATTTTATTTTTTTTCAACATATTTTTTTTCAAGATGGTGACTGGATAAATATTAAAGCTGTATTGTTTTAAATTAAACCTGCAGCTAGATTTTTTTTATACACTGCTTTTATTGTTGCGTAAATTAAAGAGAGGTTTTTTTTTTTTACTTTACAAGTATTGTAGCGGAATATGAAGCCTTCTGCCTAATATGTTTGCTGTAAAACTTCAAAACTTTACAAGCCCTTGGTTTTTGTCTTAAATCCGGGAGGCATGTGCTTATCCCGTATAAACTCCCTCGCTGTATTAACCTCTACTATATCTGCTGGGAGGCTCCATCTACCACCTTCTCAGTAAAGTAAACTTTACATGACATATAAGCCTGTGACATTTGTTTATCATGACATAGATGGCCGTTAAAAAACAAACAAACAAACAAACAAACAAAAAAGTTGCACAGATATTACACAAAGCCAGACTGGGTGGGTTGATTTGCATGTAGTGCACATGATTGGCTTATTTGCAGAGTTTTTTTAACCCCCGGATAGGAAGTTGGACCTGTAAATTTACAATTTTTAAACAAAAAAAATATGTGGGACTAATACATTAGAAAAAATATTTCCCCCCACCAGTGCCAGATCTGAAGATTTCTCCTTATGACTTTACTAAGGTTGTAGTAGATAAGTAGTAGGGGTTAATACAGTAAGGGCATTTAAACTTGAATGGGTAAGGCATAAAGTTATCCTGAATCTAAAATGAGACCAACGACTGATTAAGGTCTAAGTGTTTACAGCAGAAATAATGGACAGATTTTATGGATTATTATTATTATGTCATTAAATTATATATAGAACACTTCCAAATTTTAGTTACTGAGCTTATTATTTTAGCTACAGTCTATGCAAACTGATCACATTTGTATGTTTTTATTTTTTTAGGTTCTTTGGGAAGACGAGAGATTACAAAAAAATCTGAATGAAAAGCAATCATTTGTGGATTTGGGATGCGGGAATGGACTTCTGGTGCACATTTTGACCAATGAAGGGGTAAATAAACACTAAAAGTATATCTTGACTTGGTTTTGGTGTTTGGGGACAGAATTAGCCTGCATGTCACCTACTGCTGTTAATTATAATAATAAAAAAAAGTTTTTAAAATAATTATTTAGAAAAACATAAAAAAAATGTACCCGCATGAAATAAAAACCTGTGGCATTTCCACTAGATTTTTGAAAAAATGATTTATTTTTTTAGTAACTAATGGATGTTGCCTTTCGTTATTTACTTATTTTATTCTGCATACTTATAGCATCGCGGTCGAGGCATTGATGTAAGAAGAAGAAAAATCTGGGATATGTATGGGCCAGAAACCATTCTGGAGGTATGTAAATCTGGGCTTCATTTTAATGAAGTGATTTTGATTTAAGTGAACTTAATGACATGACTATGTTACAGTTTAAAACATTTCAGCACAAATTCTGAGCTCATACAGCCAGGAACATTTGACAATATATAAAAAGCTGTTCAGGTCCATCCAGTCTGCCCATGTTTTTCCTACTGTAAAAAAAACAAAAGCTTTATTAGTCTTTGGTTAGCATAAAGGCAGTCATTGAGACAAGACATATTTGAATTTCTTCAATTTGTTACCCTCCGCCTCTTCTGCTGTTAGGCTGTTCCACGTATCTACTATCCTCCCGGTAAAGTAAACCTTCCTTACATTACAACTGAGCCACATGATCCTCTAGTTCTAGACTTTCGCCTCTTGTCATATGTTCTCCTTTTCATATAGTTCCTTCATGTACTTCATGTACATTTACATAAATAAAAGGGACTCTGTCCGATGAAAAATATTGTTTGATATGCCATCATACTACCTCTGGTAAATAATAGAATATCTCAGTCTTAATCACCCAAGCACACATTCTGACATTCAGCTTCTGTGGAGTAACAAACTTTATTAGAACTGCTGTAAAGAATCAGCTCAGTGTGGTGATTGAGCAGGGAAAGTCTCACAAAATAACGTGACTGACAAATTTTATGGTCAAGCAGAATATTTTTTTCTCATGGTACTTCTCCTTTAACCCTTTGATGACATTTGACATGCCAGACACGTCACTGAAATGCATCTCCTTGTCAATGGTTGACATTGTGGCGTTAAAGGCGCATAGAAAGTGATCAACAATTGCTTTCTTCGCTCAGCTGAATTTGCTGCAATTCTTCAATATCGAGGCATCTGTTCTATCTTTTACTTTCATCAAATCATCTTTAACTCCTTGTCATACTGCATGTAGTAAACAATAGAATGGATCGATCTTAATCACCCAGCAGGACTCTGACTCATGAAACTATGGAGAGTAGGACTTTGATGTTGTTTGCGCAGGGAAAGTCACTCATATCTCACACAGCCTTACAGTTCTGCATATGCAGTTCTACAGTTCTTCCAAATAAAATCCTGGCATTAAAGAGTTAAAAAAACAAGCATTTGAAATACCCTGACGTGTCTAGTTGTCAAAAATGTAAGGTAAATTGAATTGACTGGGTTTAAAGATGTCCTAAAGAGGACATGGGCGCAGACTGACCAATGTCAAAAATACAGTTTACTCTGTATGTAGTTTGTACAGGGAAAGCCACTCAGCCTACAGCTCTGCAGTTTATTGGGGAAAAAAATGAAATAAATGGACTCTTCAATGCTCAACTGCATTACCATAGACACCACTCTACTTAATGGCCAAATAAATATTTTTTGTGGGACCTAACCTTTAAAAATTTTGAGGGGATCAGTAAAGCAAACAGTTTAGTGACATTTTGGTCTAAAAATGTTTACCAAAGAATACACTTCTCCGGATTACAGTTGCTTGTCCTATGAAGAATTTAGTGAGGTCTTAAAACTACTTTTGGTTGCTTTGCTTTATGTTGTTTGCCTTATTTTCATTTAGTAGAATACAATATATTGTATTGTCCCGTTATTTCTTACATAATATACTTTTCAAGGGGACTTTCCCTTTATTGTCGATATATAGCCCTCTTTCAGAGAATATTAACAAAATGCATACATATTCATTTTTTTTCTTTTCTAAAGGAATGTGCCATAATTCCCAGTGATGAATATTTATTTCCAGACACTGACTGGATAATTGGTAACCATTCGGATGAACTTACTCCGTGGCTTCCAGTCATTGCTTCTCGGTAAGAAGGAAATGAATATATTAAGGCAGAACATGTGTCAGAAATTAATTGCGTTACGTTTTATGCACCATATTTGTGGCCTTGAATTTCTCCTTCGTTTATTTTAATTGTTGGTGAACCGGAGTTGGCTGGTGCCGAGATACAGCTGTTGTGTAGAGAATCTCTTTTGTCTATCGGATCAGAACAGAACAAACCGTTCCCACTCCGTTGCAGCAGGGGTCACTGAAGACATCACCAGAAGGGCTGATGAGGGGTAGATACCCAGGAGGACCATGCTGAGATCTCCGATTACCAACCCCTAGTGGCTGATCACAAATATTGCAATCAGAAATGCAGGGCTATGGAGCCTTATTTCCTGATTACAGCGTGATCCCATACAGGGGAGATCACAGCGAGAAGAGGAAGAAATTGAGTTTGTCCTTCCACCTAAAAAAAAAAACAACACAAAACAATGAAAACTAAAATAAATGATGTCTGTGGGTATGTTGTGATATCATCATGGGCTACCATTTCGTCAAAGGAGAGATCTATATACCCCTCCCCAACAGGGAGTATATAGTCAAAAACATTGTTTAAAAATACATTGAGAAAATGAAGAAAATCTGAAAAGTGTATAATTGCCCAAAAATCCTATAACCCTCCCAGTAGAAACATGTGCCCCCTTAATAGATATTGTGAGCGGGCAGCTAATATTCTCAATTCAGTCTACTTTTATAATGAGACAGTCCTAGACCCCGGTGAAAACACAGTAACAGAGATTATTCTGCATGTTACTGCTGATGGCTTAGCATGGACACATGGCAAGCTGCCACTTTATAACTTTTAGCTATGTATTATTTAGCTTCTACAATATTTAACAATACATGTTGTTTTATTTATTTATGCGTCAACAGCCTTGCTTGTGCATGAAAGCTATTCTTGCATCGTGCGCCTTAAGCCAGCTCCTGCCTAAAAATCAGAACAGTTTGGCATTGGTGAATGTACTTCTTGTAGAACGTTTTGTTTCTTTATAAACGTATCTGATGGCAGCATTGTATTGCTCATAACGTTGCCATGATGGAATGCATAGTGTATTACATTAGCGAGGCTTATCTGTTAAGACTAAGGAACGACGTCTAGTGTAGGCTGGAAGAAAAATGCCAGCGATTGCAGATAGAAACAAAATTCATAAAATAGTTTAACAAAGTACAGGACGGAAGTAAATATAATAGGAGAATTGCCAGGGCAAGAAATCCAACAAATTTCCCCTCGTTCCTCTTGACAGATGACTCTATTTACCCTTTTGTCACTCTCCTGATAGATCTCTCTCACCATCGCTGCCCAATCCCTACCCTTAAGCCTACACCAGATTATATATATTATTAAATATATAATTATGTCCTTATTTTGTTGTACTTTTCTATGTGGTAACACAGTAATATGTCTCCTTTCCTCCGCTTCAGCTCGTCTTACAGCTGCTGTTACTTTGTACTTCCGTGCTGCTTCTTCAGCTTCTATGGAAAATACAACAGAAAATCGAGTAAGAAAACACAATACAGGGAATATCTTGATTTTGTAACTGAAGTTGGTCATCGCTGTGGGTTTAACGTAGAAGAAGATTGTCTCAGGATTCCGTCTACCAAAAGGGTATTTTGGAAGTTATTTTTTTATTTATTAATGTATTTTGGCACTTGTTTCAGCAATAAATAAAATAAATAAAAAATGAATAAACTTTTTATTAAACTTTTTTAGGCGTTATTTTATTGTATAATCTTATGGCGGTACTGGTCATTTCACTTATCCCAAAATGTCTGTAGAGACCAGGCTTCTGGGAAAAAATACTTAGTATGTTTATTAAAGGAAACATTTTTCAGTGCTTTTAGTGGATTTTAGAGAATATTGAGGCACATTCAGTAGACCATAATATCAATGATATGATTGGTTTGTGGTGACCAGCACATGATAATTAAGAAGGAGCTTTCAGTTTAGGTGCCATTAATTAAGGATATAAATACTTTCTCGGGATATGTGTGTTCTCTGTTCCCAAACATAAAGCATAAAACTAGATACATTTGCTGCTTCTGAACTTGTTAATGGGATTAATGTTTGCCTTCTTTTTGGTATCGTTACTGTAGGTGTGTCTGATTGGAAAGTCTAGAACGTACTTGGCATCTCAAGAAGGAATCATTGATCAAGAGAGAAAACAATATATAAAGAGCCACTTTGAAGACAACAAAGGATCTTCTTACAAAGTTTCTCCGTGTCATCTGGAACCCAAAGGAAATTGTAATGGTCTTGTAGACCATGCGGATGAAAGTTCTGCCACTTCTGCTGCTGCCCAAGTGCATCCAGAGCCAGAAAATGGTGTTTGGCTATCTGGTTTCCAGCCCCGCGAAAAAGTAGAACCCGTCCGGAACTGTGCTCTTCTCCCGAGGACTTTCATAGACAAAGTAGTTTTGCAAGTAGCAAATTTATTGCTCAACTCTGATGCAGAAGAAAAGACTGAAAATATTGCTGATGCGTGGAATAGAGGAGGTAAGGGTTCACGTTGGCGAATTAATTGTATATGATTGTTTGCCAGGTCGCCCCTACCTTTTCTTTTAAGTAGCAAGTGCTGCTTTACTGTAATCTGTTAACATTTCTATGCAATCATTAGATTATGAAGTGATTTTTATTTTTTATTGTTGCCGTGACAATAAACTTTAAATTTCTACTTTGTGCACCTTATGAATGTACCACGAGTACATATCCACTCATGTTCTAAAACAAATGAAGTAGTATTTCTATCTAATCTATAACTATTCAATAGTAGAATGCCCCCCCCTTATTTAAGTCAAAAGCTATAATATTAATTATGTATGCGTATTTTAATGGTTAGACAGCCTTTTATGTATTCATGTTACGGTTAGTTTTGTAGATGACTAATTTTGCATACAAAAAGTTACTCTACAATTATGTCGATCTGGTGTTTTCTGCTGTTAAATTCGTGCCTGGATGTAGTTGAAAGCAGCTGGAAATAATAGGTGAATAATAAAACGCGTAGCAGCAGATCACGGTTACTTTTATTTCTTCACTGACAGAGAATGTCCTATTCTTCCACGTCTCATTCTGACGGGTTTGTATCTTTTGCAGGATGTGTTACGTTAAGGGAGGTAGCTGAACAATTGGACAAAGAAACATTGCAAAGGTTAAAAAATGAATGCGGGGGTTTACAGACTTTGCTAAGGAACAACCATCAAGTATTCGAAGGTGATTATTGAATGTAATAGTGTAATACACTTTGTATTATTAGAAAGCTTTGCGTTATGTGTGACAACATGGACTTCATAGACTATACAGGTCTTCGTGGTTGTAATATTGTTATTGTTGGCTTTTAGCAATTCAAGCGGTTGTTTTCTCACAATGGCAGAACTGGAGCACGGCCTCTGCTCTCTGTTGCATGTACTTAGAATAAACATCATTGCAATCACTTTGAATTATAAAAGCAGGATAGAACAACAAGCCAGCACTGGCATTAGCTCATGGTGAGTGTATTCAGCATGCACACGGGTAAGCAGGCTAGCAGAAAGGCAGATCCAGAGCCAGACATAAGGAGGAGAACTCGCACTAACACATGCACACACAGCCAGACAACACATATACTCACACAAACCTATCCCGACACACATACTCGCACTAATGCACACTAATACAGCCAGACACATTAACATTAACACACAGCCAGACAACACATATACTCACAAACCTATCCCGACACACATGCTCGCACTAATGCACACTAATACAGCCAGACACATTAACACACATGCACACCAACACCAACTCCTTTATGCTGGTGAAGCCTCGGGTAGCCCGAGCTGCTGAGCTACTACCCCAGGTTCATGTAACGCAACCTTTCTTGACCCCACCACCTTCAGATACCACTTGGGACTCACCTCATGACCCCCACCCCCAATGGCCCATACCAGCAGACCGGATCACAAACTACTTTGTACTTTGTTCTCAGGGACCAATATAAATACCTTTTTTGGTCCTGTAATAAGTATATAGTCTCATGGTCACTATCTTCAACCTTCCACGATTTGTTTTAATTTTTTTAGTGAGGAATGCAAAGGTTTCCATTCGCGACTGGAGGCAAGAAGCAAAAACAGCCACTGGTCAGCGGAGAGCAGAAGCCAAAAGAACTCTCCCCACTGATGTTTTGAAAACGCGGTTATGTTGGTTTTACGTAAACCACCCCAGCGGCTGTCCTCGCGTGGCGGATTCTTGTCCTTACGCGCACGGGAGTGAAGAGCTTCGACCCACTTCCATCACAAAAAAACATCGCCACAAATAACATTTTCTGATTTATTTATTCCTATGTATCTGTTAAGCAAAGCAAGGCTTTTGTTCTAAATGATTTGTCATTCAATTCTGACCTTCTTTAATTAAATATCCTGACTCCGAATGTGAGTCAGAGAAACTAAATAACTTGTGTGAACCGTTTCACTAATTAAACTACACATTTACTTAATTCCCTTTTAATAGTATTGTCTCTCAAATGCATTAACATTTTGAATTTCTCTTAATCTCATTGAAAGTGATTTTAATATTGTAGCGGGAATCATGTATTTACATACGTATGTGTAGACACAGAGTGGCAATATATTTATATTAAAATTAATATGATTAGAGAGGCTTTTTTTGTTGTATCTGTCCATAGATGGCATATCGAGAGAATACCCTGATGAGAATATTTGGATATGGAAAAGAGATCCTAATGGGGTTGAAAAGGTTGACGGTCTGCTGTCTCCGTATTAGCTGTGGTATCAGAAGCATTCACAGGGAATAGGTTGGCAAAACGCAGATAATGAAATCAAGCTGCTTGATAAACTAAAGTTTTCAGTGGATCCCTCACTCTACCTCTGAAAACGGATACTTTATAAGTTAACTGTCTTAGTGCCTTGAATTCTTTCAAAACAAGATCTTTGACATACTCAATACATGGACATAATAGGTGGGTTCATAAGCTATGATGCACACCAAATATATGTGGACCTCAACTTATATTGTTAAAAATCTACAAACCTAGTTAAAAAAAAATGTAGGTATCGACAACTGCAAAATTACAGCAAGAATCAGACAATTATGGCTACAGCTCCTCCAAAAGATGTTTCAATCCATTGACCAACAGACCGATCCCGATGCAGTAGAACCGACTCAGTGACACTACTTTATCCAATTACAAATTTCATAATTGGTAGACAATTTGGTTAATTTAGAACATAAGGAAATAGTCTTTTAAAACCATATGTAATCTATTTCATTCAGCAGGTGGCTTATATGTATAAATATGTAATTGTTGATAATAGGTTTATTATATCCATGAACTTTTCCGACACCTTCATTATGGTTGTTTTTGTTTCGTTCTATTTTAGGTTAAGGCTTAAACGATAAATTGACTGCTGTGGTTAACATTCCTCTCTACAACCTGTGGTTAGAACAAAAGGTGTGGGATAAATTATACCTTACTGTACTCGGTGTGCGCTCACATTTAAATAATTATCTGTGTAAGTAGAACAACTTGTAACAATTCAACCCTCGTTTCACACTGACACCTTGGCTAAAAATGGCCTTTTAAACAGTGTATCCATGTTTTAAGTATTGTTAGCGATTAGGAGTGAAAACTTTACTATTCCAATATTTGCATTTTATGGTGTACCAATCAGATTACATATTTATCAGCATTTTATTTAGGTTGCTGTGATTGTAAACATGTGGTTGTTCAATAACTCAAAAGGTTAGTGTCTGATAAATGTGATTGTCTTGGTAAGTAATTTTCACCTCTAAGGTAGACCATGTTTAAATCTAGTTCTTTCACTTGCATTGATATATTTTAATGACCTGATGATTGATACATTCCTTCAGGAACACAGCTGCCTCCATCAAAGACATTGCCAAGGAATTTCATTCTTCTTTTTCCTTTTCCACATACATGGCACAATATGGAGGATATGGGTGGTGTGACTGACTTGTATGCAGATGGCCAGTCGGTGAGAACATTGTTCAGACATCCAGAATTTGTAAAAGCTTCTGGCACAAAGGTCAAAGACCATGTAGCACAGCTAGCGGAACCTGTCTTTTGACCTGTAGCCCTTCACCATTGCTTCCCACTTCCATCAATAAACAAGAGGTCTGCAAACAGCACTGCTGGGAACTCCACGTCCCACTTTTTCTTGCCTGCCTCTCTGTCCCGTGAGCTTTGCAGCATTTGGCTGAATCTGAGCTGATAGTACGGCCATAATCGCTTCAGAATTCATACTTCTTCTATTAGTATCATCAACAAACACTAGTGACCCAGTTCCATTGAAAGAGTGTTGTTGACATGGCTAGATGTTTCTGGAGGTTTTTTCTTCACCAATGATAGAATTATGTGATCATCCATTACTGTTGTCTTTATGGTGTTCCCAGGCCTTTTGTTACTGAGCTGTGTTACTTCTTTCTCAGTATGTACCAAATTCTTGATTTAGCTGTTCCTAGTGCTTTTGCTATCTCTGATGTTTTGTTTTTTTTTGCTTTTTAAACTAATAATGGCCTGCTTTTCTTCTATTGGCAGTTCTTTGGGCCTCATATTGAGAGTTAAGAGCAACACTTTCCAGATTCTAATTCCACATTTGGAATCAGCGCCAGACCTTTTAATGGCTTAATTGTTAATGAAATAATGACGGAGCAGCCGGCGCATGAAAGAGCTACTCAGTCGATTGCCCAATTACTTTTGACCCTCAGAATAGAGAGGACAGTGTATTGTCCTTAAAATTGTTGTTATTCCTAAACAATTTATTTTTGCTCAAATGAAAGCTGAAAGTCTGTATTTCAATCTTGATTGCTTCAATTTTGGTACCAAACTTATGAAAATTGTTTCACTGTCCAAATACTTATGGACCTAACTGTAAATAGTTAGCAGGGTGATAACAGAGGTCTTGACCTTTCCTCAATTCAGATGTTAATGTTGATATATTTTTTTTAATTTTTATTAAGTATACTCAAGGTTCAAATATCAGGTATTGGCACAATCAGTGAGGATGTTTTGACCATTCTTTGAAGACTTGATTTCATTCTGACATACTGCTTTGAAAAGTACTAGTCATGTCCCACTTTAGTGCCATTAGAAAACATCTTACTTAGGCATTATTAAAGAACCGCATAAAGTAATCTCAAGGAATGCATTCATTTTGCTAAAAATCTTATCCAACTCTCTCAAGACTTTAGCATTAACTTGTAGGAAATCTTGTTGTCTGACCTTGGTCCAGAACCAAAAATGGCATATACAAAGAAATCTGTATATGCAAATTGTGGAGAGATTCCCAGAAATATTTTGGGTAAAAGAGTAAAAGAGATTCTGTTTTTTGTAACAATAACTTTCTAACCTGAGATAAATCACCCAAAGAGTATTGTAAGAAGGCTTAAACAAGCTATTTATATTGCCTGATTCTATTTAGCTGTTATTTATAACCTCCCGTTGTTCAAGGAGCCATTGAGTTTGCTCATTCATACCAACAACAAAAGTTATGGTGGATAAAGGTGATGGAAAACCCTTCCACTTAAAATTAAGGGGGTAGTAGAAGTATTATTACACACTTATCTACAGAAACCAGACAAGCCAGAAGGTGCTGCCACAACCACAAGGGATTCTGGGTAAGCGAATGCAAATAAGGTCAACAATGATCACCTTTTACCTCTGTATCCACTTTATACGTAGATCCCTTGAAAGTAATTGCCTGCTGTACAGGACAGCCTTTAGACAAAACTAATAATACGTAAAGGTTAATAACATGAAGAAATATGATCAAACAAAGCAAACAGATGGCAGTAACGTAAAACTTTATAAAACATAATACTGGATTTTTAGTAATTTCTGACAAAACTGGATAATTTTTTTAGTCTTGTATTTTTTTTTTTATTTTTTTTTTTACATATTATACAAGCTGAGTTCTCAAAGATGGAAAAAAAAAGGAAACTCCATGCTGATTTCCAATAAGATTTTTGTTACTGTGATAGCGTTAGTTAGAACAAACAGAACAAAATCGATACAAGAATTCTCAGTGTTACGTAAATGTAATTAAACAGTTTTTATGTAATGTTTGGAATACCGGTATTCTTAAGCTTCCAGTCTTCTTACTTACGACGGAGCCGTAAAAGTGGCAAATGTGAAATGATTTCCTGATGTTTAAACCACTGGAACCTTTTTTTCCTATTCATGTATAATAGATGTTCAGCTCAGAATCGTTATTTTTTTCTCAGTATCGTTTCGTTTACCTTCCTTATGCCCCCCCAACTCAGATCTATAAACCAATATCATTTTGATTGCCCCCCTGTCTTGTGTCACGACGGGTGACGCATTATTCCACAAATCTCTTCCAATTAAATGTTCTTCCCTGATGGTTTAGAAAAGGTGAAAGAAATGTGTCCTCTGCCCATTCCCTTTTATCCAAATGGTATCCTCATAAATAATTCCCCCTTTTCAATGCGGAAGGATGATTGCTTTATATCGCTGTCACCTTGCGCTTGATTTGTTCAGTCGCAACCAGTAATGGTCCAAGTTTCAACTTTTACTGAAAACTTTTTTTTACATTATTTTATTTATTTTGCTACAGAGCGAATTTAAACTTTTTATTGAAAATTAAAAGTTAAATAGTTCCATTTAAATATTCCTTAAAATGTAATGGATTTAATTATATTTTGATTGCCCAAGGAAAGGGAGAAATATACAGTAATCTACAGTGGCGGGATGAAATAAAGAAAAAAAAATATTTTAAATGTGTTTACATAAAGAATAATCAAAATGCAGTCCATAATGTGTTTTACACTTATGGACCAAAGCATTTTTGGAACTTTTGCTACATCTTTTGCTGTTTATTCAACCATGATTTCCCTCTCGCTCATTTTGCATATCCGCACAAATTATATATCTCTTTTTCAAGGACCTATAGTGCTTTTTATTGCAAACATTTTTATATGTAGAGTCTGTCATTTAATATGAATAATATATTAAAAATAGAGAAAAAATTAAAAATATATATTTTTGTTTCTTCCATAGGTTAGGTGCCATAAAAAAACCCTCAATTTTGTTCAACATTATTAGCACTATATTTGTAAGTACTGTATATGTATTTTTTTTTGCTTTTAAGCTTTTGTTGACTAGAGATCCCTCTGGGTTCTTTATAGACCTTAGGGATCTCTTTTGTAACCAGACAATAACTCTTATAATGTCTCTGGGGTCCATAGAAGTATTTTTTATTTATTTTTTTAATACTTTTTTACTCATAGTTTTAGGAGAGGGAGAAACTTTGTTTTCTCTTCTTGCTGGTTCTGATGGGCTGATCTCACATAGCCCTTCATTCCCGATGTGTGCAATCAGCCAGGAGAAAATGTGTGAACAATGATCCCAGTAGGGTCTAGACATACCCTTCTGGGTCTCCAGTCCTCTCCTTAGACCTCCCGGCAGTGACACCTATCAAGAAGAGAATGCCCAAGTTGTCTTTAGATCTCCCAGTTTATGCAGATGGTTCATGGTGTACTATGGCGTCCTGATGTCTATTTTCCTTTTTTTAAGGATGACATAGTACTAACAGGTTTATTATAACTTGATGGTCGCAGTGAGGTATTTTGGGGTTGTTGGTGGAACCCGTTGGGGTTTAGTTGCTGTGTGAATTACCCTGTGTGTAGGGTAACCAATTATGTGCCAGAGGAACGTCCAAGAAAAACATTTCGTTGAGCAATGCTAAGCCACTTGATTTATACTGCTTGCTGAATTGACAGCATCCTTAAATGGTTACGTAAGCAGTGTCTTCCCTCCAAACCTTGTAACTTGACAAAAATTCATTTCTTTCCTTCTAGTCACTGTTACATTCACCCTTATCTCTTAAGGATACAACTATTACGAAAAAGGATTTGAAAGACTCGTGGTTGGAACATTGAAGACCACATTTGTTTGTTTAGTTCACTCTACAGGGAGTAGCTCTACAAAGCAAGGACAATCAATAATAGTAAAAAGCAGCAATGTTGGCCTCATGTGCCTTTTTTCTTGATTATTGTGGGGTGTTATGTATATAATTTGTAGAATTAGTCAAGATATTTCTCAGGATACAATGTTTTTTCAATCTTTAGTATGAAACACTGAAAAGAAGCGGAGCTGTGGGAAAGGAGACAGGACAACGACACTTTGGGGACAAAGATGGCATTGGAGTTTCATTACATTTATTTTCTCAGATTGCTTTTTTCTTTCTTTAAGGACAGATTGCTAGTTTACTCTTATGTGTTTCCAAACCTACATGATTGGTTAATATTTCAGCTCTTCCTTCATCTCACATTGATTGAGTACTGGACCACCCTTGGAGTATTGTACTATGTACCTATTTAAAAAAAACATTGTAATTTTGTTCGCCCAATTGTGGAATGTGCCATAAAATTAGTAAAATAGCTTTTTTTTCTTGGATTATGGTCCTTGTTTTTTTTTAATGGGTTAGGATTCAGGACTAAGTACTGCTACTACTTTTTTTTGCAACCAGAGTAGACAGTATAGTATGGATGCAGAATCTGCTGGAGTTCAGAGAGGCAAACAACCTACCCTCCTTATACCCTCTACATCCATCATCTCAACATGAAGTTCTCCAGATTGACCTCAATACAATGAAGCCATCCTCACTATTGTTAAAGTCAACCTAAAATTCAGCAGTCTCTGGAATTCTTCAAAACAATATCAAGGGACCATTCACGACTGTACTCAGACAAGTTGTCTTCGGAATGGGCAACTTGTCAAAAACACTTTTTTATACAAGATCTTGTGTAGCATAATAGAGAAGTTTTGACAAACATATGACATAGGATTTTTTTGTGGTCAAATGGTTAAACATGGTTCTCCCAGACACCCTGCACCTTTGGGAGGGGGGAATTGTGAACTTACAGAAATGGCTTATATGGGGTACTGCATTACTTTACTTTTTGTTCTTGGACCTCAATACCAGATGCCTGAATAGACAACTTAATTGAGCTTCTTGCTGGGTTTGTAGAAAAAAAGGTAAATACTATTTCATTGGGGGTCTGTGTTCAACATGTAATGTATTTTAGAACATTAGCCTTTTGTTGATACGTGATTTATCGTGTGTCGGCCACATTGTTGCCTAATGCGTACTGTCATTATTTGAGATGCCGCAGTTGGCAATTTTGTTGATTCTACCACCGATTTGCTCCAATTCTCATGACTGCGCTGAACCGCTTTAAGTTCAATGTAATTAAAAATCATATCCCATTACATATAATGTGACTTGCAATCAATACTAAACTTTAAATGCCACAGTTTGACATTTATGTTATGCATACATATCATTTGTGTTATCAACTGCATACAAATGTTTGTCATTTTATTGCTCTTTGTTTAATTTAAATTGATCCAAGAAGTAGCTTCAGATTCATATATATATATATACATATACCGTATATACTGTAAGGACTTACCTGCCTCTCCGGTCCCACGCTGTGGCCGGTCCCGCGACGCTTCCTCCTCGGCTGGCTTCCCGGGCAGCTAGTACCACTGCTACCCGGTCGGCGTCTTCACCGCGTGGCCGACCACGCGGCAAACAAGTAACACAGCGCCACCGTGTGGCCAAAAAGTAATATTACACGTTACATACGTAACGTGTTCTTATAACCTCGGGTGACCTCCTTAATGCAGGACACACCTCCACCTGTCCCTATTTAAACCCGGACGTCCTCTTCTGGTTCACTCTTGGTTGGTGTATTCTGTGGTTTTCCTGTGTGAGTTGCTGTGACTATTTCTTCGTTTGACCCGGCTTGCTGACTTCGTTCCTGTCTCCTGATTTGGCTCCTGATTCCTGTTCTGGTATTGATTCGGCTTGTTGACCTCGTCTCTGGATTCTGATTTGGCTTATCCTGATTACCTGCCTGACCCGGTTGGTTCCCTGACTTTCTGGTTCCTGTTTGGCCTGGCTACTCCGCCATCTGGGGTCCTACCACACCATATCGTTACATATACTTTGTTTAAAGGGACCGATTACCGCCTCAAACAGCTTTACCAAACAGGAACTTAGTAAGTGCTTTAACGTACGTTCTTGACTCCATAGCTGTCACTTAATGTCTTCTCCGTGGTCTGTCATTTGCTACCAATAGCAGCCAATCACTGGCAGGAAAGTGGTGCAAGAACAAGGAGGTTCTCAACGATGGAGCTGGCTGGTGGATACTATCAGGCCCATGAGCACCAGTGGACAGGAGATGTGTTCAATGGAACTGGGAAGAGCGCAAATACATAGAGGGGATATTAAATATGAATTAATCCAAAGGTCGCACTCAACTATTTAATGCATCAAAGTGCCTATGAGGGTTAGATTGTATCTTTTGTTATTTACTTTTAGCGGTATCTATGCCTATTCTAATGAATAGTTTCAATGCTATTTTAAAAAAATATGTCTGTTTTCCATTTGTATCAGGGAGATTTTAGGATGTTAAAGCTCATTAATTCATTTTGGATAAAACCATTAATGGTTCCATCAGTCAATACGGTTGTGTATTGTGTTTATATATAATGTGATTGTATTATTATTTTTAGTTATTTAGATGTATATTTAAGTTTAGTAAGTAAAGTAAGTTTGCACAGAACTTTCATTATTTCCCATGATGCCCCATGGTAAGTCGTACTGGAGTGCCACTGTCGGGTGTAGAGTGCGGGTGTTGCTAGAGGTTGCTTAAAATCATTTAGTACCCCCTTGAAGCTGTTTGTACAAATATCTTCGGGAAGGCACCTATTTCATTGGAAATATGGCAGCAAGATGGCAACTTTTAAATTCAGAACATCAGAAAATATCAAAAGAATTTTGGTGAATGTCTAAAGTAACATATGTGTAAAGATGTAAGAACTATGATTGAAGATAATTTGAAACATACAGATTTCTAAAAAGGATATTTCACCCCCACACACACACACTAAGTCAAAGAAAGTTCCTATTCAATGTACATCCAATTATATATTTATTTAATATATGTTATGGCCATATTGTGACCTATGCTTTCACTTCAGGATCCTCTGCTTTTCTAGCACCCGCTTCACTATGCATCATGAAGGACTAACCCCAGCGCGTTTCTCCTACTAGACCAACTGATCTGGTCCTATATAACGCCAAAAAAAACAACATTTTTTTGAGTGAATATTTTAAATAATAAGCAAATCCAACATAATATTCATATTGATAGCACTTCGTACGTGTTCATAACTATAAATATGGACCCATATTCCATGGAAAGAAAGTATTTGGACAAGCTTGTGTAATAGTCTTAGTACTGTAATATCAACTTGGGTGAAATTAATTTGCAGTGATTGCTTTAGATCTAGTTTAACGTAATTCTCTTTAATGCCTACAGATTCTATTCATGTAAGATTGGCCGTTCTATGCCATTTAAGTCTATAATAAGAGTGGCACTTCCAGATCATTTCATTGTATGTGACTATTTTGTGGACGACCACCACGACCACCACGACCACCACCATATTTTGTTTCCACTGATCTATCACTAGGAACACTTGGGCAGCTTGGATGATGGATCAATAAATGCAGAAATACAGATTTCATGAGTATTTACTTCTCTGCAATTCTAATGGAAATAATTATTTGCTTTCTGTATTCTCTGGAATAAATCAAATATTAGAAAGATGAATAATA
>VKOC01019796.1:0-13017 GCA_009364415.1 Spea multiplicata | reverse complement strand
TATCTACATTATTCATATTGTTATATGCCTTTTATTACATATATTAATGTTTTCTGCACCACCTGAAAAAGACATCTTTCTTGAAAAATTATAATTTGTTTCTTATTAGAGAGCAGGGCTATCTGTGTGCCACTTTTGCGATGGAATGCATATAATTTTTCCACCGTTTAAAATAATTGTTTTATTGAGTTGTAGTGCACTATTTCTAGGTCATAGAGGGCAATGTTTTTAGAGATACCATGGAAGGTAAAGAGCGAACGGTTTAATTTTCTTTACAACGAATATTAATAGAACAGCTCCCTAACAATTAAACAAAGGAAGACACAGTACCCCATAGAATACACATAACATAGTGGGGGGACTACTATAAAAAGAAAAGTAGTAGTGGGTTCTTTGGTAGCTATCCATTCAAAAGCATACCTGACACTTGAAATTGTTGAATTTATTAAATACTCATTCCATAATCCTAATTCAAAATTCTAATTCATATTTTCCAATCTAAATAGGATTGGATCTTAATTATCAAAAATGTGTAATATCAGTGGAGTATACTTATCATTATGATGTTCCAGGAAAAAAATCTGTGTATCCACAAAATAAACGCTTGTGTCTTTCACCAGAATGACTGTGGGCTGCAGTTCCATATGGCATATGAAATCCATAGGTGATTAAAATAAGGCCTAGCAATAACGATGATGATGATGAGTTCATATTTTTTAGTGATATTATCTTACAAACACAACAGGGTATTTTTCACAAAAGATTGGTAAAGAAGCACACACACATGGGTATACCAGCAACTATAACGTATATCAAGAAATCAATCTTCTGATATCTATGCTGATCTATGATGATATTTCCACTGTGTATGATGAGATCTCTAAGAAACACCATCATCATCTCTACAATTTTGTTAATGGAGACAAAGACAAATCCTAAAGACTTCAAGTGCTTTTGTAAGGATCAGGTGCTTTTAGACAACATGTGTAAATTATTATCTTTGACGTAGAATACCTACCGGTAAAAACCTGTTTTCTTTTTACGTATGTGCAAATTGCTACTTCTTTGCTTTTCTCTCTATATGACCAGTTAGGGAATGTAACGCATACTGTACTTAAAGTAGATATACTCTAAGCCTAAAAAGTAAAGGGAGTTTTCTTCTGTAAAACAATTATCCACTCAAGGTTAGTAATTTTCTTTTTCTTCCCGAAATGTAAAAAGCTCACCAAATGGTAAGAGTCAATTCCAGCTACACAGTAAGGAAAGAAGCAAGTTTAATAGATTAATGGAGCCTTTCATTTACTTGGGTATGAGTGAAATAAATAACAGAGTTTAAGTAAAACATGAGTGATATACTTAAACATTATTAAAGATGTTTTTTTTTTATTTTGGTCAAATATAATTAAATGTTTTGATTTATTTCTAATATAGTTTGTGAATTTATTTGCTAAAGCAGGAGTTAGCAGGAGAGTTGCATTAATGATGCCCACGGGGCCTGCATAGACTAGAGGGGGCCTTGAAAGGGATGTGAAGCAGGGCTAGGCCAGGGGACTCATGTAAAGTTCAGATGGGAAGGGGAGGAAGTGAAGCAGTATATAAGGTTAGGTTGGGGGTTCGGGGCTGTTTTGTTGTGCCAGCTTTACCGCTGTGTTTGGTCCCACCCACCCTCCCTTTATTTATTGTGAGATGATTTCTTGTTGCTATGTTTCTGGTTGGTGTTCATGTTTACTAATTTTCTCTAGTCATTTTGTTATAGCCGGGGGGCGGTAGTTTCCCAGGTAGCCGGGGGTGTTATGTGGCGTTATAGCCACTGATGGAAAGTGTTGGTGGAGGTTCCTGTCTGTGCGTGTTTGCTGGAACCTGGGATGGGGGTAGGGCTACATGGGATGCGATCCCATAGGTGACATTTATGGTTTAGCTTATGGGTGTAAATGGTTTTTGGGTCATTGTCGTGTTAACACACCTTTTATGTTCAAAGGTTGCATGGCAATAGATTGGCTGTGGCCTTTTCATCCCACATTGCTGTCTGTGTTTTATTTGGGGGGTTAATTGGGCATGGCATAGCCCAAGTGTCGAGGCTACCCCTGTAATTGCACTTTGGATTAAGAAATGCCAACTCCAGTGAGCTTCTTCTGCATCATGTATGATGCATCAGTAAGATTTGCTTTAAGTAATTTCACTGAGTGAAGTACGCATGATGCAGCCCCAGCTCAGCCCTTTTTGCAGGAATAACTTGTCAGTGATGGCCCTAGATAATGTCTGATAAATTCAGTGAATTGATAACAAAAATGTGCTGCAAACTCCTCTGCCAACTCTAACTATAATGAATAAGTGCAATTTTAATTCCCATTGAGCAGGAATGTGCAAATTCTCATCATGTAATAGATTTAGTTGATTAAAGACGACTAACCCATTGTGGTGTTTGTAACAACCAATCAATAACTTCTTTATTTTATCCATAACTAGACATAAGACTTCAGTTAATAATATAATCAATTCTAATTGGATCTTGTGTGTGCATTTCTGTTTCATATACAAAAGTGAATATAACTTAAGGTTATGATATAATGCAAATTTTCAATCTATTCTTATTGTCGAGAAGAGTGTCTGTTGGGTCAGCCAGAATTTATATGTTCTCTAGTACTAAAGCCTAGGGCCGGTAGGCCCAAGGGTATAGGAAAACATTTGCCCAGGGCCAATATTTATTCTTCAAATGGGCTGGTAAACTCAGAGAGGCAGGGCTCAGCAGGGTCATATTTTGTGGCATTATGTTACCCCGAGGTAGTAGTGCAATGTGTGACCGCACATGAAAACATTTTTCCTTCTAATCTTTAAGCATAAATGAATGAAGGTGATCACTGTCTGACCTCTTACTCATGTGATAATCAATATCGGTGGAATGTCCCTCTACTGCAATGTTCACAGAGACAGCTTACAACTTTGGTCACTAATGTTATAAAGATCCCCGAAGCAGACAGGGACAATTAATTATATGAATCCCCAAATCTCCATGGAGACACTGTTTGTGTTTTGTCACTACATACCAGGTAGAAAATTTGAATATCAAAGCTCCACTCAAAAAGGAGAACCCTCAGTTGCGTTACACAATTACTTATTGTGAATATATAAAGGTAAGTGGATTTTGTTCCATTATAGGACTGTTTACACACTAAACAAAAAAAAACCCATGGATCTTTCCTATGCATGTATTATTTACTGAAATGTAAAATACAAGAGGCAGTTGGTTATCTGAGTTGATATTTAGTTATTTCTGATTTACCTCTCTTTTACTGCATTATATATCCACCATTATGTCTCTGGAAGAAGTTATTACTGTATTTGGGGGTTTGTCAGCATATTGCAAATACTGAATACATAGTACATTACAAAGTCGACAGCTCACATGCAGACAGTGGTGTATAAACCTTCAGAGCTGCCCTAGGCCCGACCAAGCGCAGCACCCCCAATTGTCCCCTTCCGCAATCGCCATCCTCAAAAAATTAAAAGATGCTGCATGACTTTAAGACACAGAGTGCCAGGATATGACATCATACAGGTACAGCCTCCATATCGTAAGAAGGCCGGTTGATCAAACATCTCCCCTGTAACCAGCCCATTATGCAGTGGGATTAAAAAAAATGTAATTCACAATTTACAGGTAATTTACTAATCCCAACTAACTCCTACCACGTTAACTACACAATAAAAAATTAAAAGTGAATATAAAAATGTGTCATTGGTCTCTAGGTGGTTAAACCTCAGCCCTCTTCATATTATATACTGTCTAATTATATGTCAAATTTTTCCTGGCTGGCATTCCCTTACTCCATTTTTTACCCAGACACTGACATTAATGCTGATGCCAGATTCCTCTGTCCCCAAAAAATATAGATTTTTGTCAGTGCCATGTGACATGACCAAAAGACTGCCCAATTTTTAGGTGGTTGTGATGGAAATAACCAAAGCACTATTATAAAACTCCAGAAGAAAATTCTTTAAATTAAAAAGCAAATTATGAAAGTATTACAACAGGTTGTATACAAAACCTTTACCCAGATTTTTTTACTTTTATTTTGTATGTATGCCTTAACTGGAGTTGAAAGGGGATGCCTGGTACATTGATGGAAGTATGTATTACTGTTGATGCTGATGCACTCTTAGAATATGACTTCACATTCTATAATTATAAACAGTATGCCTTGAAAAGACCAGCCATGATAAGTGGAGATATTGAAAATAGATGACTATAATATGAACATCACAATATATATCTTTATTTGATTGTAAATGAAAAAAAGCGGGACCGGGAATCACAAATTGCGGATTATCTGCAACGCACGATCCGTGTGCGCATTTCTGCTGAGGACGCGGCCGGGCTAGACGCCCCTATTACCCTCCCGGAGTTACTCTTCGCCATCCGGTCGTCTCCGACCGGGAAATGCCCCGGCCCTGATGGGTTTCCCCTTAAGTATTATTCGCGGTTCCGCGACCAACTGGGCCCACGGTATGTTGAGGCCTTTAACTCTCTGCTACGGGGTGGTCACATCCACGCCCACACCCTATCCGCCTCTGTCACTCTTATCCCCAAAGCCGGTAAGGACCCCGAGAACTGTGGCAGCTACCGGCCGATCTCCCTTCTTAACTCGGACCTCAAGCTTTTTGCCAAAATTCTCGCCACTCGACTCAACCCTTTCATGCCGAAACTTGTGCACCCTGACCAGACGGGGTTCGTTCCGGGTCGCGAGGCTAGGGACAGCACCATTCGCGCTGTGAACCTCCTTCATTTGGCCAAGCGTTCCAACCTCCCCACTATCCTCCTTTCTACGGATGCCGAGAAGGCCTTTGATAGGGTCGACTGGACCTTCATGTTAGCTACTCTCCGGCGCATGGGCTTTGGCCCCGGCCTGCTGACTTGGATCCAGTCACTCTATGCATCTCCTACGGCTCGCCTCTGTATCAACGGATCCCTCTCGGACCCTTTTCCTATTTCTAACGGCACGAGGCAGGGGTGCCCCCTGTCGCCCCTGCTGTTTGTGCTCTCCTTGGAACCCCTGCTCCAGGCCGTTCGGTTAAACCCGGACATTCAGGGTCTGACGGCAGGGGGGTCAAGCCACAAGGTCTTGGGCTATGCCGATGACCTTCTGTTCACCATCACCCGGCCTCGTCTCTCCTTGCCGGTCGTCCTGAAGGAGCTTTCTGATTACGGGAAACTTTCTAATTTTAAAATAAACATGTCCAAGTCGGAGATTCTCAATGTCAACCTACCCCCAGCGGACAGGGACTCCCTGGCTGCCTCCTTTCCTTTTAAGTGGTGCCCTTCCCAGCTGAGATACTTGGGTGTTTGGCTGTCAGATGACTTCTCTCGCCTCTTCAGCCTAAACTTCCCCCCCCTCTTGTCGTCGATTCGATCTGACCTGCTCAAGTGGTCGAGACTTAGGGTCTCCTGGTTGGGTAGGGTTAACACCATCAAAATGAACGTTATGCCTCGCCTCCTCTACCTGTTTCAAACCTTGCCAATCTCCATCCCACCCTCTTTCTTCTCCTCTGTCCGTTCCGCCTTTCTCAGTTTCTTGTGGGGCCCTCGATCGCGACGCATCGGTTTCGCTACGCTGATCCTCCCCAAGTCTAGGGGTGGCCTCGCCCTGCCCTGCCCGCGGACGTATTATCGCGCCTGTCATTTGCTGCGCATTGTGGAGTGGACCCGCTCCCCGGCCCACAAACAGTGGGTGGGAGTGGAGAGCGTGCTGCTGGGCCTCCCGATCTCCTCCCTCCCCTGGCTAGCTGTGGATACGGCGCGTCGTCTTGCCTCCCCTCATCCCTTCATGTGTGCTACGCTACGGGTCTGGCACTCCTTGCTCCGCATTACACGGCTTTCTTCAGTCCCTTCCCCACTCACTCCGCTCAGGGATAATCCCGACTTTCCGCCTGGGCTGGGACTCACTCTTTTCCCTGCAGCGTCTTCGGAGGGTGTCCCGAGATTACGATCTTTTGTGACCCCTGCGGGGCTTAAGCCCTTGGATCACCTTGTCGGCCAGGGGACGACCTCTCTGTTGGCTAGGCTTCACTACCTGCAACTGCAAAACTTTTATCGCTCCTTGGCTCGGAAGCATAACGTGCTGCGTGACCTCTCCCCTTTTGAGTCCCTGTGTGTGATGGATGCCCCTCTATCCCACGGCATCTCCAAACTTTACAGCCTCCTCCTGTCCGCCCTGACCCCCTCGCCCCCTGCATTCATGGGGAGGTGGGAGACGGCGCTGCGGGTCGCCCTTACCGAGGAACAGTGGAGCAAGATGTGCATCTTTGCACATCGCTGCTCTCTCAGCGCTAAAGACCAGGAGATGTCTTATAAACTGCTAGCTCTTTGGTACCGCCCGCCTTCGGTGTTGTCTCGCTACCGGCCTGGGTCGACGGACGAGTGCTGGAGGTGCGGGGAGTCCCCGTGCTCTCTCCTTCATCTCTGGTGGAACTGCCCCCGTATCGCTCCCTTCTGGTCCACCGTGCACGACTGTGCACAGTCCCTCACTGACACGGTCCTCCCCTTCACCCCGGAGTTTTACCTCCTACAACATATGACGTTCTCCTTCTCCTGGTACAAAAAGACAGTTGTTAGGCACCTGATCACGGCCGCTAAGGCCCTCATACCTCTACACTGGGGTGATCCCTCCCCTCCCTCTCTTAGGGAATGGTTCCTCCGGGTGGACAATAAGCGCTCCATGGAGGAACTGGCCCTGTCGGCTTCGAATGCGGTTGAGAGATACCAACGCACCTGGTTCCACTGGCTGGCCTATGCCTCTGGTCCCCGCGCCCGTTCCTTGCTGTCTCAGGTGTCTGCGGACTAATCTATAGCCCTTCTGTCCTGACCCTCTGCCTGACGATATTGTAGCGCTCTGGTCCACATCCCCAGTCCTCTCCCCTCCTCTTCAAACCCCCCCCCCCTTTCCCCCTTTTTTTTTTTTTTTTTCTTTCTCCCTGCTTCCCCCGCGCCTGACTTCCATCGTGTGCCGTTTTTGACTCTACCCGCCCGACCCCCCGTTCTCTTCTCTGCTGTTACGTGGGCAGTATGCCCGTGCAAGGTTTCCCCTTGACAGGCTGCTTCATCCCTGGCGCCTCTACGCCGGTAGCTGCGCTCATCTAGCACTTAAGGCCACCGAGGCCATTCAGAGCTGATGTTAGCAACCTTTGAGGCTCCGCACTCCCTCTCTTAGGCGTGCTGCTTAAGACATGTGTCTGTCAAGGGTCTCCTGATGTTATCTTGTCGCTATGCGGGCAACTGTCGGGGGGTGGGCTGTTGGAGTGATATTGTTCTGATATGTACCAACTGGGATGTCATGGTTTGTTCGCTCCCCTCCCCTTTCTTTTCTGTAAATGAAAAAAAGCTAGCAAGTGTTGAATTCTTCTGTAATATGAACTGATTTTCACTTACATTATGTAGTTGGTGTCACCAGCTGTTAGCTTAAGTGGTGATGGTCTCCGCAGAATTTTGTTAAATACCTGTATGTTTAATCTTTTGAAATCACTACTTCTGTAGGTTACATTTTGAAATACACTTTGAGGACAGAATTGAAGAATCTGTTACTTGCAGATAACAATCAGTAATAACATAGTAACATAGTAACATAGTTCATAAGGTTGAAAAAAGACCAAAGTCCATCAAGTTCAACCTATATACATATTGTGTCCCTTCCGTGTTGATCCAGAGGAAGGCAAAAAACCCTTATGAAGCAGATGCCAATTGCCCCATACCAGGGGGAAAATTCCTTCCCGACTCCAAATATGGCAATCAGAATAAATCCCTGGATCAACGTTCTGTCCCTATTAATCTACTATCCATAACTTGTGATATTATTGCTTTCAAGAAACACGTCCAGGCTCCTTTTAAACTCTTTTATTGAGTTTACCATTAGCACTTCCTCTGGCAGAGAGTTCCATAGTCTCACCGCTCTTACTGTAAAGAACCCCTGTCTGTGCCGGTGTAGAAACCTTCTTTCCTCTCACCGTAGAGGATGTCCCCTTGTTATAGATACAGTCCTGGGTATAAATAGGTCCTGGGAGTGATCTCTGTACTGCCCCCTTATATATTTATACATAGTTATTAAGTCCCCCCTAAGCCGTCTTTTCTCCAAACTAAATAACCCTAATTCTGATAATCTTTCTGGGTACTGCAGTCCTTCCATTCCCCTTATTACTCTGGTTGTCTTTGAACCCTCTCCAGTTCCACTATATCTTTCTTGTACACTGGTGCCCAGTACTGTACATAAGGACATGCTTTAATGCATTTATTTATTTTCACCAGAATACACATTATGGTTCTAACTGAAATGAAAAACATTAAATATATCTTATTTCTTTTGCTATACCTTTGCAGGGGATATTTTATAAATCTGTGTATGTAGTAATAATGTGCACTGTATCGAGAGTCGTATATAAATACTAATTGACATTTTACAAGTTGTACAAGCTGCCCTAGGAATATGTGGGTAGTGGTTGCCAGGCAACATTATCAGAATAAACTTACAGGATATAGCACAAATGTTGATTTGAACACCAGAAACAGCCATTATAAATATACATGTACAAACGATAATAGAAAACTTTTTAATACCAAAACAGAGCCAATTTGCCAAGCATGGGCAAATCGGGGGGTGGGGGGAGGCAGTAATTCATCCTTGGACCCAGGCAGCCCAATGAGTCGGCCCTGTAACACACAATGATTATTTCACAAAAATTATCTGTATCGAAAAACACAGACTTTGATGGCAGATAAGGACCATCCGGCCCATCTAGTGTGCCTATTTTCCTGATGTAAAGACTTAAACTTTAGTCAGTCCTTGGTCCCATCTTAGATTCAGGATAGCTTTATACCTATTACATGCATCTTTAAATTCCCTCATTGTATTTAAAACTAATTTTATCAAATCAGCATTCAAGTCGATTCTCTAGGAATTACATGTTCACATCTTGGCAGTACTTTACACGGGAAAAACAATCAAAGGTGTTCTATCTTGAATGAATCCCTTGTGTTTTGGAAAAATATATTTAGGAGATAACCACCCAAACTGAAAAAAAAACACTACTGACACCAACTGTGAATTAATTGTAAATGGTAACTTGAATTGATCAAATCAATATTTTCTAGCTTTGAAATTCCCTTTTTGGAAGACCAATAATTAGACTTTTGGGTCACAGTTTCAGACAATGTAGTAACATGACCGAAACTATATACAGAAAGACTGAGAAGGAGCCCAAATAAACTAAAATAAGTTAATTTAATCAATTAGTAACACTAGGTGATATGATTTGTGGTCAGCTTTAAAAAAAACAAGATAGCTAAACTCATTACCATGGAGACTCCTCATTAAAATCTTTCCCAATATGGTAAATATGGTGGGGACGTATAGGCAACTCTTTCTTCAAATCAACCTGAGATCAGTGGGAATTAGACAAGCCACATCATTCATGTGGCATAAGCTACTTCAACATTCCACCTAGTTTTTTTACTAGCCTGTGTTGTTAGGGAATGATAGCCAAGGAAATGATTCCATTGATATAGTTGATTACAATATTTACACATATAACATTATTATAAATATAATTTATCACTTTAAAAATCATATTTCATAATGTTACAGGGGTAACTAATAGAGAAAAAAGGGCACCGTCACAAGTGTCCATGTTTGATTTTGAGTCTTTGGTATAAAGAAATGTAAAAATATGTATTCTAGATATTCCTTGTCTTGTTATAGTCTTGCAAAACTGACCCACACTTCTTGCAAATGAATTAAAGTGACAGTTTTATATTTTCCTTAATTAAAATGTAAAAATATTTGGATTGCAGTGTATATTTCCAAATCTTAGATTAAATAAATACACTTGCACCTGACATTTAATATGTAATTATTTCTAAGTTACTTAGCAGTTTATCACTGAAAGTGCTTTTTATCTTTCTAGGCACATAACTTACAAGATATTGATGCATTTTTTAACTAATGGTGGCTTTTATTGGATACTGAATCAATCTCTTAGTTTGTTTTTCAATAAACATTAACTGCATTTTTGGCTTGTGTAATATTACTAAATGTGCAGGTATATAAATGTACATGATATATATGTGCAGGTTAGATATAAAAAAAATCTGCCTGAGCTACTCCACAAAGATCTGCAACTTAACAACAAGGCAAAGATAATTTAATTGGGAGAAATAATCATGGAGATACATAGAACAGGACATTTAAGATATTCCTTAATATGATTTATAAACACCATCACACAAGTTTATTAAGTGCAGGGGCATCCAACGTTCGGCCCGCTGGCCAAACGTGGCCCGCCGGACTTCGAGGTGCGGCACACGCGAGCAGGGCCGAACTGGCCGGCCAGTCCGTAGGCTGGCACACAGAGATGCCATTGTGGCAGTTGTGTGGCCGCCTCCGCCGACCGCTTAATGATTTTGAAGTGGCCGGTGTGCAGGCACCGTGCCCCCAGTGCCTTAGTGAGGCTCTTCGCCCCACCCCTTTGAAGATGCGACGTGACGCTCAAGGGGGCAGGCTGACAGGAAAGAGTTTATCGTGTGTGGGAGAAGAGCATGTTGGAGGAGAGCAGTCTGCAAGTGTAAGGACAGCACAGTCAAAAGCTATTTCAAATATAAAAATACTTGTTCCACGCGTTATACGTTTTGGAAGGTGACCCATTTCAAAAAAATTAATATAATACCAAAAACGGCACTGAGGTTATAAGCACAAACAGCAGGTTTGGAGCATCTATCACCTACTAAATCAGTACAAAAAATGGCGTGTTGGATTGTTTCCATATACACCTATGCCGGTTATGGATGTATCAAAAACAATCTATACACAAAGTGTGGCCTAGCATAAAGTTGGCTGGCCACCAAATACACATGTGCAATCTACCTACAACCAGGTGCCGATCTGGAGCTCCATTAAACAAAGGTGCTCCTGTCTATGCTGGTCCTGCACTCCAATACACAAGGGCGGCCTATATATACTAAAACCAAGCAAAGCCCAGTGTGAGAAAGGCATTTGTATGCTTTGTGTTAGCCCTCTATAACCCATTCACTTGATGCGAAGGGTCGCTGTGCAGAGCCCTGTCCAGGTTGTGTGTTGGTTTGTTCCAGTGTGCATAGCCGTCCTGAGTGTGTTCCCACCTTGCAGATCCATTTCCTGGGGCTACATGTGTGGATTGATCGTGTCGAGTGCAAAGCCTGTTCCCTGATGTAGTGTGTTTCGATGTTTGGTGTGCAGAGCCTGTCCTCTCGGTTTGTGTGTTCTGGGTGTTTAGATGTGACATAGCCTCTCCTGCGTGTGATTTTGGTGTCGGCCTTCTTCATCTCTTTTGTTGGCTAAGATCTCGTTCTCTGTGTGTGTTATTTGGGCCGGTCGGTGTGACAGAAGCCCCATCCTGGATGGTGTGTGTGTTGGTGTCAGGGTGCAGAATCCTGTCCTAGGTCTCTGTGTGTCAGGTGCAGAGTCTCTGTCCTGATCTGTTTGTGTGGTGTCTGGTGACAGACCTCTCCTGTGTGTGTGTCTGTGGTGTCGGTGCAGAGCCCGTTCTGTGATGATTTTTGCGGTGTCGTTGTGTGCAGAGCCTGTCCTGTGTGTGTGTTTGGGTTTTGTTGTGACAAGCCTCTCCTTGTTGTGTTTTGGGTTCCGTTTGTCGGCAAGTCCTGTCCTGGTGTTGTGTGTTTGCGGATTGTCGTGTGCAGAGCCCATCCGGACGTGTGGTTTTGAGTTTCAGTATGGCAGAGCCTTCCTGTGTGGTCTGCGTTCTCAGTGTTGGCAGAGCCGTCCTGTATTTGTGCCGTTCGGCCTTCTCTAGTGTGTGTTGTTTGGGATGTGGTCAAGCCCTGTCCTGGTCGTGTTTGGTGTCTGTGTGCAGAGCCGGTCCTTGGTTTTATGTATTGTCATCTGTTTCCTGGTACTTTACTTACTGTAGGAATAAATAGAACAATGTAATTTTCACTTACCCAGAGATAAAATGCCCTCCTGAATTCGTAGTCACTTCAGAGGACAAAACTTTCTCGGCCCAGAAATCAGTGAGAGGAAAAGTAAAGGTTTTGTGTTATTTACTCTATTTCAATCTGCATATTTTATTAAAAAGGATCAGTGGAACTAAATTGTGTGTGTATGATGACTTTTTTTGTGTTGTGATTACTCCCAATCCCATCACAAGATTGTATCTTGTATTATCTGCCGAACACTGATGTCATCTTTATCCAGTACACGTCGATGCCGAGGAGTTAAGATTCTGTCTATTTTATTTACTTCCATAAAATGGCCCCAAATCCTCAGCACCAGGCCCATAATGCTCTTAATCTAGCCCTGATCAACTCAGTGTGCGTCAGTCAGCTTAAATACGGCTTGTACCCACAATGTGCTCCAGCCTTGTGCAGTTTTATTTGGCTAAACTTGTTTTAAATGGTTTGTGGACTGACTGTGTTTTACTGTTTAAGTGATTTAGTATTGCTAGAATGACATATAAAAGTCGATCAAAAAATGTTTGTCCACTGCTTTTTTTATTATCGCCAAATTACCGTATATTCCGGCGTATAAGACAAACTTTTCCAGGTAAAATATAGGGCTATATTTGGGCTATACTCGCCGTATAAGACTACCCCTCTACCCAGTATACAACAACCAGCCAATCACAGCAAGCGATGTACCTTACCGGTGATTGGCTGGTTGTTATACAGACATATACATACATACACTGCCCTTACACACACACACATATATATCTACACATACTAACATACGCCTGTCCATACATACACATTTATACACTGCCCCCACCACACACCCCTGCCTTTACACACACACACACAAATATATATATATATACACCAGCTTACAAACACACAAATACCTACACTGCTCTTACACACACCTGACCATACACATACACTGACCATCTCACACCAACATATATACATACACTGCACTCACATCCCTTTCTCCCTATCTCTTACCTTTCTCATCTTCTATCTTCCATCCAGTTTTGGGAGCG
>VKOC01019795.1:0-14669 GCA_009364415.1 Spea multiplicata | reverse complement strand
AGCAATCACAGCAAGCACAGTCCCATCATGCCTAGGTACCAGCATTTACTGGTTGCCTGGGTATGATAGGAGTGTGATTGCTGTGTGGGCAGTGTGGACGCCAGGGCTGGCTTTGGGGTGTGCAACCTGTGATCTATGCCTTTAATTTAGGGGGTTTTAAATATACCTTTTAATGACGTGTTTTTATGTGAATTCCAATTGATCTATACCTGCAAAGCTGGGTTTTTGTGTTATTCTGTTGATCCATAGCTATATATTTCCATACATTTATGTATACCTGCAAATACAGTGTTTGTATGTCTTATTCAGTTGATTAATACCTGCAATGCTGTTTCCATGTATTTATTTGATCTATACCTGCAATGCTACGTTCCATATACTATTGTATACCTGCAAATACAGGATTTGTATGTCTGATTCTGTTTATTTGATATATATACTGTGGCAAAGTAATGGAGTCTGTCTACATAAGTGGCAGATTGGAACGCTCATTATTCCCAGCATGGGGAGGGTTAATTGCTGGAGGTCAGCAAGGTGGAGCCAATTAACCTGCACTCAGGTGCTTAAAGGGCGGCCGTTAGAGGCATTAGATGTCTGGAGACAGGGTGAGAGGCAGGCAAGCAAGCCAGAGGCCCTCAGACTTTATCAAAAGTCCAATGCCAAAATACTTGGTCATTCAACATGGGAAGCCTGAAGCCACAATTTGGTGCGACAAATCCTTGAAATAAATATTATAGAGTAAATAACACAATACCTTACATTTTCCACTAAATGATTTCAGGGCCTTGAATGTTTTGTCCCCTGAAGTCACTACAAAGTAAAAATGAAATTGTTCCTACTGTAAATTAAGTCCCACGAAACAGATAACCAAACACACACACACCAGGACAGGCTCTGTCACACCAATACCCATACACACACACACACAAACGGACAGGCTCTGCCACAGGCCAACAGCCTGCACACACACACACACACCAGGGACAGGCTCTGCTACAGCTGACAACACACACCAGGACCGGCTCTGCTAGACTGATAACACACAAACAGCAGGACACAATCTACAACACAGACATCTACACCAGGATGGAATTTTCGCACACTGCATTGTCGTTGATACCCCCCTTAGTGTTTTTTGCCCCTTGTGTATTGATGCTTAGCCAGCAACTTTTTAGTATAAATTAATGTGGTGCCCCCAGACCCTTGTATGATTGCCTCCAGCCAGCACTATTTGTAAATGCCCCAGCAAGCCCCTCCCTTTATTTATTGATTTATGTGATGGCCCCATCACATATACGCATTAGACATGCATTTTTAACTACATAATAAGTATTTATCTCTTCAAATTGAAATATGATTTCAAAATAACAGCTGAACTGGCAGTTTCTTTAATCTTAGACCCTGCTGCCATATATATATATATATGATATATATGTAAATGGGTGAAGCCGTATTAGTCCAGTAGACACGATGTCAAAAAACAGAAGGGAGGATAACCCTCGAAAGCTTGTCTTTTAAATATTACGTTCAATATTATGTCCAATAAAAAACGTAACGCATTGCATACTTTGCAATACTCTGTTTTTTGACATTGTGTGTGTATATATATATATATATATATATACATATAAATATCAGACCCTGCTGCCCATATATATCTATATTAGCCCCTGCAGGTATAAAATAATAATGTATGGAAACATAGCATAGCAGGTATAGATCAAATAAATACATGGAAACAGCATTGCAGGTATTAATCAACTGAATAAGACATACAAACCCTGTATTTGCAGCTATACATAAATAATATATGGAAACATAACATAGCAGATATGGATCTATAGAATAACCAAAAAACCCAGCTTTGCAGATATAGATCAATTGGAATTCACATAAAAACTCAGCATTAAAGGTATAGATAAAACCCCTAAATTGCATACCCCAAAGCCAACCCAAATTATACAAATAGGACTAGCCCCAAACAGCCCAGCACGAGTCAACTTTGTCCCCAAACAGTCCGGCCTGTGCCATCTTTGTCCTATAAACACCCTGCCTGTGCCATCTTGGTCCCCATGGCACCAACACCCTGCTTGTGCCATTTTTGTCTTTCCACAATTGTACACCTGATACACACAAACACTTTTACAGTCACTCACTAATTCACACTTTCATTCACATAATCATTTATTCTCACACATTCACACAAATCATTTACACATATTCATTAATACATTCTGACAAATTCATTAATTCTCTCCCTAATTCAGACAATTCATCCACACATTACCGGTAATTCATTAAGTCTCTCCCTCATTCAGACAATTCATCCACACATTAATTCATACTCACTCATTCACACTCTTTATTTATTTCAATATTCTTACTACCCTCTTTTTCACTATCTACCCCCTTTCTATCTACCTCTTCTCCCCCTTACACATTTTCTACCCTCTCCCCCTCCCCTACCCACAATCTACCCTACCCACCTCCCCTACCCTCTCCCCCCTTTGTAGTTCACTTACTTTGAAGTACTGCGATGGGAGTGCAAGGCTTCCGTCACCCTGCTCTGCTGCTTCACTGCTGAGCGCCGGAATATGACTACATATTTCGGCGCTCAGCATGAAATGCAGGCACCGTGACGGAGGTAGAGGCCTCGTGGAGGAGACTGAGGGGCGCCGAGCGGTTGCTAGGTGCCCCTCTGTCTCCTCCACGTCACGGAGCCCGGGACCCGGGACATGTGGTCACCCTTTGGCGGCCATGTATATGTAAGCAAAACTTTATAAATTATGTTTATAATTTATAAATATAATTTATAAAACTATGCTTACATAAACACGGCCGCAGCGCGAGCTACTTAGTTGAAAAGGGGGGGTGCAGAGGGGCACAAACCATTGTGGTGCCGGGGTGGCCGCTGCAGTGCAGAGGCAGACCATTGTGGGGAAGCAGGGACTCCTTCCTGCTTCCCCGGACGGGCAAAATCTTAATCCTGACAGTGTCAAACACCATAGCTCAGTCAGCTGTCACTGTCAGAAACAAACAAAATGATGCCCCCTTTCAAATGGCGCCTATGGAACGAGCCAAAGGTGCCATACCTTAGATACACCTCTGGCTTAGAGTAGGGTTATACTCAATGTTGTCCTTGTTAATAATAATAATAATAATGGGTGTCTAATATTTCAAGTTTATATTCAAGAAGTATGAAGTAAAATAAGTGTGAAGAGTGAAAATAAGATGGATAGATAATTATTGTTGTCCACGGTGAAAAAAAGAAATACATATGGGCAAAAAAGAAAGAAGGAAAGGGGGGAAAAACATTTTTAAGAAAACAATATTATTATTTATTGTTTTATATAGTGCCATCAAATTCCATAGCGCTGTACAATGGGTAGGCAGGATATGACAAGTAGTATGTAACAGACCAAATTGACTAACAGAGACAACAGGTGGGGAGGGCCCTGTTCAAACAAGCTTACAGCATTAGGATCAAGTCATTTTGCTATCAGTCCCCAATGTGTCATCTTGTCTTTAGCAGAGGCCATGTCTTTAAACTGGCATACATTATCTTCATAATGGACAATTAAAGATACTGGAAACCCCCATCTGTATCGTATTAATTTGTCTCTAAGAATTTGTGTAAGATCTTGAAAGGATTTCCTGGATGGTCTAGTGCAGGGATCCCCAAACTCGGCCCTCCAGCTGCTGCAGGACTACATCTCCCATAATGCTCCTTCAGCTAAGGGGCTGGCTGAGGAGTATGGGAGATGTAGTCCTGCAGCAGCTGGAGGGCCGAGTTTGGAGATCCCTGGTCTAGTGGCTTGGGAGAAATGTGGGAAAACTTGAATTTGTTTAAACCATTCAGATCTTGGTTTAGCCTTTCTGAGTTCCTGCATAATACAGTTTTTAGCATAATAGCTTGAGAACCTCACAATTATATGTGCTGGATAAAGAGGATCTTGAGCTTTAAATGTACATAATCTGTGAAAATGTTCAAATGGGTGTAGGTCCAGCTCCTCTGGTGGGATGAGAGACAGAAAAACATATTTCAAAAAGGATTCCAATGTGTGACTTTGGATTGATTCCGAGATGCCCCTTAATCTAATCTGTCTTCCATATTTGAGATTTCTAGTTCTAAATCTTTATTTGTAAGAGCTGTGTTTGCATGTTGCAGGTTTTTATTGTCTTCCTGAACATTTATAATATTATCTTCATGTATAGTTAATATTTCAGAGATTTGAGATACTTTAGCTCTGATTTGAGAGATATTATCTTCGAGGTCCTGTTTGATTTTCCTATAGCACCTCTCCATCAAATCTCTAATAAAGTCTTGTGTAATCTCACGGTGTAATTCAGGGGGAGAATAGATGGATGGATCTGATTGTGATGCCTCAATACTCGTAAGAGGTGTTACTTCTTTCTGCTGATATGGATTTCCTGTGTTCCATAGCCTGGATATTTAATTTAGGAGCGTTAAACATGTTGATTGGTTTATTTCTTTCTTGGCCTTTATCCTTTTTAGGAGGCATTTTGAGTAGAAAAGATGGACAAAAAAAATCGAAGATCTATCTAAGAGTAATATATTCCCATAGATAGTTGTCGAAACGTAATATGAATATAGAATCTGATATATGTCTTGATTCAAGTCTTGGCCACCTGATTAGTATGAGATGTTCTGAAAAAGCCTCAAACGCCTCCGGACCCCTGAGTGTCTCCTTAGGTGCAGGGGAGCGTCAGTTAGAATAGAATGGGGTGTGTAGAGCCCTTTAAGTCGCTCCGGGAGAGCTTGGGGAGGCGGTGCGCCGCAGAACCGGTCCAGCCGACGGAATCCGCGACGCCACCGTCTTTAACATTTAACATCTGAGTTATAGGTACCCATCGACTAAAACAAGGCAGAGGACAACGACTAAAAAAAAAAAGTGGCATATCAGGGGGGAGAGAGTAGCATATCTATGTATGGTGCATTATGGTGCATTATGGTGCATTATGAATTAAGGGGAGAACCTTAAAATGGTTGGTTTTCCAAATTTCTGTTTGTATATAAGATATCCTGCAGGGCTAACCGCATTATAGATACCAAAAATGTTAAAATACACGTATTCCTGTTCATTAGATAAAATACTGTTTTCCTGTTCCACTAATGTGTAAATAACTTATACACAAATTAAATAAGTTTTAATAAATATTTACTGAAGAGATATGGTACAGCATATCTCATATCACTATATACTGAGCCAAACATTGAAGGTGGCACAGTGCAACTCCCTTCCCCATACACTGAGTCAGACATTTACAGTGGGGCAGTATAACCCCTATCACTATACACTATACACAGCCCCTGAAGGAGCCTGTCTGTGCCTCCCTGCCTCTTTAGCAGCCTTCCTGTCCCAGCTGTGCTCCTGTAGCCGCCTGTGTGTGGTGGCACCTTCACCCCTTAACAGCCTACCTGTGCCACCTCTGCCCCTATAGCAGCCTGCCTGTACCACCTCTGCCCCTAAACACTGACTCACTCATTAATTCACCCATTCACTCTTCTGCACCCCTTTACCTCTTTGCAGACTTCACTGGTTCCGGGGTCGGCCAAGCATCACTGAGGCCGTACAGATGTCTATGTGGCCCGACAGCCGCCTAACGTGAGCCCCCAGCTTAACCCTGTGGACCTTGCACACTGTGGGAGGAAACTCTCTTTTCTACCCAGGGGTAAGTAGGAAAGGGATCCTCCCTGAATATTGTAGTATAACTTGGCACCCCAAGGCTGGACTGGATCTCCTGCCGCAACCCCACCAAAATAGTTTTGTTTTGCCTTTGGGCAAAGCAAGAAAAAATGGTGCTGTGGAACATAGATAAGAAGTCATTTCAGGTGTTAGCATGTGACGGCTTGCAACCAAAGTTGAGTCTGGCCAATGGAGTAACTCTTTACTTGTCACTTGACTTAGTAATGTGATTAGTAAGGCCAGTTATTGTGTCAAGAGTATTTACCCCAGAATTGAGCCCCATAACTATAACTACAGTACAAACAATATGTACAAACAATATGTGATACGAATGTTGCCAGGAAGGCTTTTTCTATATGACTTCTTATTTGGAAACTTATTTCCTGCAGAGTGCATGACAACAAAGTTCAGCTGCTACGCTTCCTGCACTAGCCGCTTTCAGTTCTTCTTTTTTAATCTGGTACATATTGATAATGTTCAAAGTATTAAATGTTATGTTTGTTATGCATATTTATATTTGTTTATAGTTATTAACATAAAATGTTTACTATATGTATGAATAAGCTTATATGATAGATGTACGTTTTATGTATTGTATTAAGCATACATATGTTGCAAAAGGGACATGTGGCAAAACCAATAGATAAGACCAATTAGAGATTGTGAAAAAAACCCCACACAAACCCAACACAAACAAAAATACTTTGGTGAGAACAGCTTCTGTAATTTACGCTAGCCTGTTCCTGATGTAGAGAAGAATACTCAGGGGGAGGTACAGACTCATGCATTGTATTTTCTGCTAGGGTTCTTATTAGATTTTATGTCATAGCAATACCTGAAACTAAGATTATGAGTCAACAAAGAAATACACTGATACTCACCCACACAGAGACTCAGGAAACAATGGCAATAAGCCATGTTCACGATACAAAGACACACCTAAACAGCAAGCCATACAGACGACTTGTTATGTTGACAACTGGTAATAAACTTATGGAATAACACAAATGCATTCAGGGTGAGCAAGTACAGGATAAAGTGCACAAATTACGGTTGTTCATTAGTGATGTTTTATTAGCAATTAAGCATCTTTCTAATTTTTCACCAGGCTTACACTTAACCTTGGATGAATATGGCAAGATGTAATTTTGTAAAAATAATACTTTGTGATGCTTCAAAGAGACATCTGCTCTTTTGACCTGGAAGTCCTAATTAATACTAGAAATATGACTACAGGAAAAACATGCTCACCTATCTGGGTGTCTAGTTGGCCCATGTAAAAAAAATGTTTAAAGTGCATTATGAAAAAATTTTGAGGGACCAATGCAAAAGTGTTAGATGCATGCAGTATAATGGAAAGATCAGATTATTTTTTTACTAAAACTTTGCTATCAGTTTTACACAATTCTTCAATTCTCGCTTAAAACAAGTTTGGTTAGATTTCCACATATGTTTCATGCATGATTGGTCTCGTAAGAAGGCTAGAAATCAGGCTACAAATGAGCCCTTATTTCTGCCTTTACTCCAAAAACATACTTCTTTAATACCATAATGCATCTATCTACAATCCATTGCACACTCCTAGATGGGTCTCCTTGGAAATCTGGTTTTGTACCCAGTTACATTTCACATGTTGTGATTTACTGCTTTAGCATCTACCTTGAATATGATGATGCCTTGTGGCTCAATATGGTTCTCTTCATAGGCTTTTTCCATTAGGTTTTTGAAAGGCAATTCATTTGGTCCATGGTCTACTGTACATAAGAACTTTGACATTGCCTCCTATCAAGCAACTAACTACTATCCCTAGTAGGTAGACAATATAACTCTCCTCAAGCCTTACTTAAGCACATTTTAAGGTATTAATTTTACAAGATTACAGTTTTCTTCTGGAGAAAACTATAGCCCAAAGCTTCCAAATAGCTCTATTAGATATGCTGCTGCCAATCTTCAATGGTAACACAAGCAAACATATAATGGGCATATTAATAGTGTTTAAAACATTCTGAGCATGGAATTGGAAATCTTCTTGTATTCTCTCCATACTAAAGGTGGTAGATTGGTGGATGCTAACAAACCTTGTGAGTAAGCCAGGGCTTCCAACTCGCTATAATCACACATTAAAGTATGGTCTCTTCTGTTTTCTTGTTTTTTTTGTTTTTTTTTGATGAGGTGGTATTTCCTTTTTTTACAGGACATATGGTAGGATCCAAAGTTGTTCCTGGACGCTGTATATACCTGGAGGTATAATAATTATGTGGAATATATTCAAAATTATATTCTAAATTAAATACAATATTCTAAATTAACAATATTCTAAATTAAATACTCAGAGTATACAGTTTTAATTGCTTGCTGTGCATAAACTTTAAGGCCAACATAGTTACATAGTTACATAAATTGAAAAGACATGCGTCCATCAAGTTCAGCCTTTCCCATATCTGTTCATTTCTTCCTGTTGATCCAAAAGAAGGCAATTGGCTCTTCCTAATTTTGCACAAACTAGGGAAAAAAATCCTTCTTGACCCCAGAATGGCAGTCAGATCTCTCCTTGGATCTAGAAACTGTTTCCCCATAATTTAAAATTTATATCCCTGAATATTATGTTTTTGCAAGTATTCATCTAAGTGTTTAAATGTCTGTACAACTACCCCTGCAGGCAGAGAATTCCACATCCTTATTGTCCTTACTGTAAAAAAAACCCTTTCCTTTGTCTTAGACTAAATCTCCTTTCTTCCAGTCTAAATTCGTGACCATGTGTCCTATGCATAGTCCTGTTTATGAATAGATTTCCACACAATGGTTTGTATTGGCCCCGAATATATTTATATAATGCTATCATATCCCCTCTAAGGCGCCGTTTTTCTAAACTAAACAGATTTAAATTAATTAACCTTTCTTCATAACTAAAGTGTTCTATTCCTTTTATTAGTTTTGTAGCCCGCATCTGCACCTTTTCCAGTGCTATAATATCCTTCTTTAGAATAGGTACCCAAACTTGCACAGCATATTCAGGGTGTGGTCTTACCATTGATTTGTAAAGAGGCAAAATTATATTTTATCCCGCGAATTGATGCCCCTTTTTATACATGACAATACCTTATTGGGCTTAGCAGCTGCTGACTGACATTGCACATTGTCTCCTAGTTTTGTTTATAACAATTCCAAAATCCCTTTCATTTGTTGTTATCCCTAATTCACTACCTTTTAGGGTGTAAGTTGCTTGTGCATTCCTTACCCCGAAGTGCATAACTTTGCATTTATCTACATCAAATTTCATCTGCCATTTGTGTGCCCAGTCTATCTAAATCAATCTGCAGCAAAGTAGTATCCTGCTCACATGGTATTACTTTACAGGGTTTTGTGTCATCTGCAAACACAGAAACATGACTTTCAACACCTATTGCAAGGTCATTTATAAATATGTTGAATAAAATCGGTCCCATAACTGAAACCTTAGGAACACCACTTACCACTTTTGTCCAGCTTGAAAATGTACAATTTATAACAACTCTGTGTACTCTATAACTAAGCCAAACAAGAATTTGAATCTAGACCAATTTCTTTCAGTTTGACTACTAATCTATTGTGTGGAACCGTGTCAAACACCTTGGCAAAATCCAAGTAGATTACATCCACTGTCAGGGCCGGCCTTAGGTGTTCAGGCGCCCTGTACGGACTACCCCTCTGGCGCCCCCATCCCACAAAAAAGAAAGGAAAAGTTTTAATTAAAGATTATTTATGTGCAAATGTAAACACAAGTACAATAATATATAACTGGAAACACTGGTAACAATAATATACATTAAATATAAGAAAAAACAGCTAATCTTTATAACAAAACATTTTTTTTAGTATTGAAAAAATTGGACTTCAGAAAGCATTTCCATGGGCCCCGCTCTACGCTCCCTAGGATGCAATCACTCCCTCCGCTCCTGCACCAAAAAAAAATATTTCCCACACTGACAGATTAGGAGCTGACTGTGAGAGTCAGTGCGGTCTTCCCTCTTTCAGACCCTACCGTGACTTTGACTGGTCCTCTCCCCCATACTCATCCCCAGAGTCCCTTAGTCCTTCCTCCCTGTGAGCTATAGATCATGTATGAAGAAGAGGGGATGATGCTACGGGAAAAACAAACAGACACAAACACACCACTGACCACTTACCCAAATAAGACACAGACAACTGTATATGGATGAAATAGGCCACAGCTTTTATTAACCAAAACAAAACCATACTGTGTTAGCCTATGTTAGGAAAAAACACACTTATAACATAACATTAAACATAAATAATTTTCCGACAACCTCCATAACAACTAACACAGTACCGATTATTAACTCCGTCCTTGCCGGCCCAACTTCCATTCTTGCAACCACCGAGGTACTCACCTCCCCCCTCGTCCAATACAATAAAACAGCCCATGTGCTGCCATCTACAAGTGCTTACCACCAGCCAACCATAAGCTCGGTGGGCACGACCAAGGTCATTGACCTTACCACAAGAGGTTAGGGGAGGATTGAGACCTGACTTCCGTCCTTAACACCACTTTTCATAACCACCATCAACCACTCCTGACCGGCAAGGACACGCCACCCGCCACAGACCCGCTGTCTTAACCCCTTAAATCAGCGGGGGCCCCCACCCAACAGAGCCATGGCCTGCTCAACCGCTTCCTGCAGAGCCAGATTAAAGAGATCAAGCCCGATCTCATTCAAGTGGACACCGTCACTGCGAAAAAACATCGCAGCATCCCTCTCAAAAACCTGATGCCGCACCGGGATACCACGAATCTCAATAAGAAATTTGGACACCCACTTGTTAACCTTGATTCGAGACCTCTCCATAGCCTTCTGATGAAGGGCCTGACGCCAATAATTCCTGGGAACCAATTCAGACCAAATTATCGTCACGTCAGGGAACAAGACCATGACCTGGGCAATATCCCGTTTTATGACATCGCCCAGAGCACGCACAGGGATTAAACCCAGGTCGTTACCCCCCAAGTGGATAACCAGGACCGAGGGAGGGCCTAAAAGCCTAGACAGCTGAACTAACTCAGGGAGAAGCTGTACCCACCTCATACCCCTTTTCCCAAACCAGCGCACCTCCGCCTCTGCTGGAGAAAGACCTAAGTTAGCCCCTAACGGCCTCACCATGGCCCGCTTCCTTGCCCAAAATATGTAGGAATGACCCATGAGCCACACTTGGGGAGGGACACGACCTGAAAGAAACAAAAACACAAATATGCTCATAGAGGAACGCCGGGACGGACATACGATAAATAGCGTCTAGATTGCCACCTACCAATGCGCCGCACAGCTGCTTCCGACAAACCAAGTCTGGAAGCCTCAGTGGCTGCACCGATCCGAAAGGAGTGACCCCCGTACCAGCGACTAGGCAGACCCAACAACTCCAAGGCCTTTTTAAAGACCCTGATAAATTGAAAATGGGACAAGAATTGCCCATTCTCGTGAACCAAGAGAGGGCCCACGCCCTCCGGGCGCACTTGGAGAAAATCCCGTGCCGCAGCCACTGGACAAATGGACAACCCATCCATAGCACCTAACCGAACCCAAGCCCCTTTACCGAAAATGTCCGTTTTTGACCGACGGATCTTAAAGCTTAAAGAATTCTCTCCTACGTTAAGATCCTCCCAGAGAACACCACCAGGCGTCCCTTTGCTCGGGCTGACCAGTTCCCCAATACGCAAGGCCCCGAAAAAGGCGAACGAAAAGGCTAAACGGAACAATCGATATTCAAAATCTGACAGGCAAACGGACTGCAAAGCTGGAAGGAGGCGAGACAACAGCTCAGCCGAAACGGGTCTCCTAAGATCAACCGACCCCTTACCCTTTCTCCAACCTTTCATGGCCTGCCGGACCACAAAATCCTTGGAGGCATCGGGCCAACCAGACAACTTGAAAAGAAAACTAAGTCCTGACAACCTCGTGGACGCCGACGACGGGGTAACCCCGTCCGCTGCCCACCGACACAGCAACGACAGCAGCCCCTGTACCCGACTACTATGGTCCCGAAAACCACCACTAGCGCTGTCAAATGAAGCCCATTCCTGCCAGACCCTCTCATACCGTTTCCACGTGCTCACCGACACCGAGTCCCGAATCCAGCTTCCTACCCGTCCATCCCAAGGGCCCACAGCTCCTCCGGACACGGGGTTCCCACCGGGTCTGCCTGCGGGGCCGCAGCTCGAAACTCCGCCCACTGAAAGCGAGAGAGAGCATCAGCCGTTACATTGCGGACCCCCGGAATGTGCACAGCCTTGCAGGTCACATTGAGACGCAGGCATTGTAGCACCAGGCGGCGCAGAAGGCGGACAACCGGAGGAGAGGACGCCGTCAAGTTATTAATGGCCTGAACCACTGCCATGTTATCGCAGTGGAACATCACCCTCCTATCCGCTAGCCTATCACCCCACAGTACCACAGCCACTACAATGGGATAGAGTTCCAGGAACGCAAGGTTCCTGGTTAAGCCCGCATCCCTCCAAACGTCCGGCCAGCGCTCCGCACACCAATGCGTCCCTAAAATCGCGCCAAAACCCACCGAACCGGCAGCATCCGTGTACAGATGCAGTTGAGCATTAGACACTTCCGCCGCTTGCCAGTAAGCCCGCCCGTTGTAATGTGCCAAAAAGGACCCCCACACTGCCAGATCATCCCGCAGAGAACGGGTTAACCTGATATAGTGGTGCTGCCGCAGCACCCCTGCCGTGGCAGCTGCCAAGCGTCTACTGAAGACCCGGCCCATCGGCATGATTCTGCAGGCAAAATTCAATTTGCCCAGCAGAGATTGCAGAGCACCCAACTGTCAGCTTGTCTGCAGGCAAGCGACATTCCATAGCTACCGAGTCAATTTCGATACCTAGAAAACTGAGACGCCTCCCGGGACCCCTGCAACCTCAGAGCTGGACTACGGCTCCGGTACCGAGCCCCACCGACCACACCGGGGCTCAGTCGTGCCGGAGGGCGGACAAACCTCCGGGCCCGCACCCGTCCGCCGGCCCACCGGATCCCAGCACAGCCGGTGGAGCATCCGCAACTGAATAAGACATACAAACCCTATATTTGCAGGTATACATAAATAATGTATGGAAACATGGCATAGCAGTGTTATTCTTTTTTCCAATTCATTTGTGTGTTATTCTTTTTATAGATAAAAAGAATAACACACCAATTCATTTGTGTGTTATTCTTTTTATCTATAAAAAGAATAACACACAAATGAATTGGAAATCACACATTCACATTTGCAGAACTACTAGTCCCTCTATCCCAATTTATGTCCGGGTAATTAAAATCTCCAATAATTAACATGTTACCCAGATGTGTTCTTCCTCATCAGTATTAACATTAGGTGGTTTATAACATATTCCAACCAGTAGTTGATTTCCTTTTTTTTGCCCCAAGCTAATACCTACCCATAAAGCTTCCACATTTTCCTTGTCACATTCAAGCAGAGTCATAGCTAGCTCCTTTTGTGCCCAAGGCAAGAATGGAAAATTGTGCCCCCCAGCTAATTTTTTTTTTATTTTATTCTTCAGGCGTCCCGTGTATGAAAGCTGTTACATTTTCCTGCAGGGGATATCCTGTCCTCCAATGAGGCACAGACGCTGCGATCTCTGTGCACGTCTGTGAGGACCTGCATAGAGATCACAGTGTGATCGGTGCAGAGGGGATTCGTGGGGAGGGGAGTGAGAAACCATGTCTCCACCCCCCCTCCCATCCTGAAACAGAAAAAAAAAAGTTGTTCATTTAAAAAATAATAATAAAAAATCATTAAAATAATAATATAAATAATAAAAAACAATAATAAAGTGAGTGTCATTGTGACATCACTGGCATTAATGACATGTTCAGGAGGTCCCTAAGAGGACCTCTAACCATTTTTAAAAAAAATAAACTGCTCAAAATAATAAAGGGAACACTTAAACAACACAATGTAACTCGAAGTCAATCACACATCTGTGAAATCACACTGTCCACTCAGGAAGCAACACTGATGGACAATCAATTTCACATGCTGTTGGGCAAATGGAACAGGTGGAAATTATAGGCAATTAGCAAGACACCCCCAATAAAGGAGTGGTTCTGCAGGTGATGACCACAGACCACTTCTCAGTTCCTATGCTTCCTGGATGATGTTTTGGTCACTTTTGAATGCTGGCGGTGCTTTCACTCTAGTGGTAGCATGAGATGGAGTCTACAACCCACACAAGTGGCTCAGGTAGTGCAGCTCAGCCAGGATGGCCCATCAATGCGAGCTGTGGCAAGAAGGTTTGCTGTGTCTGTCAGCATAGTGTCCAGAGCATGGAAGCGCTACCAGGAGACAGGCCAGTACATCAGGAGACGTGGAGGAGGCCGTAGGAGGGCAACAACCCAGCAGCAGGACAGCTTAAGTCTAAATCTCCTTTCTTCCAGTCTAAAAGCATGACCACGTGTCCTATGCATAGTCCTGTTTATGAACAGATTTCCACACAATGGTTTGTATTGGCCCCGAACAGGGCCGGCCTTTGGGGTGTGCGACCTGTGCGACCGCACAGGGCGCCACACTCCAGGGGGCGCCGCCGCCGTGCCCCAACTTGCGGCACCCGGCACCCCTCCAGAGACGGACAGTAATGTCCGCCGCTGGAGGAGCAGGCTTGCAAGGGAGCGGTAACGGAGGTCTTTAACAGACCTCCGGTATCGCTCCCTTGTGATCCGCACGGCAACAGCTGCTGTGCGCCGGGGTCTGTTGTCAGATCCCGGCGCACAGCACTGAAGCCGCGCCCACCGCTGTCCGTGCCCTCTGACCCGGAAGAAGACAGAGAAGACAGAAGAACTGAAGAAGAGGAAAAGAAGCTGAAAGAAGAAAGGAAAGGTAGGAAAGCATTAAGTGAGAGTGGATGTGTGTGGATGAGTGTATATGTGTGGATTGGTATATGTGTGTGGATTGGTATAT
>VKOC01019794.1:0-12620 GCA_009364415.1 Spea multiplicata | reverse complement strand
CCACTGATTCAGCATTTACAGCATGAGTCATGTTGCTGATTTTGTCTTCTAGATTTTGTACCTTGTTGAACATTGTCAGTAATTCTCTTCTCTTCAAATCAAATAAGTATCCTTTACTCCTAAAATAAGACCACTCAGTTGATTCTTTAAATGCTGACTGCAATATGGATTCTGGATAAATGGAAAAAATAGTAAATTAATATAAACCAGATCTGTTTACAAAATTATAAAATTAGGTAAGGAAAACTATTAATAATTTTTGATATTATTTATTTACACCATTTTGTTAGTTTTTTAGTACTCTATTTGGTTTTGTATTGTTTATGTTATTACAAAAAGTATCTTGGGTTTATTCACTAAAAAGGGAGATGTGGCTGAAATAATTATGTACAATTAAGGGTCAATCTCTCCAAGAAGGTCTGAGCTGGTCCTGCATAATACATGCTTCATTTCATGAGGCTCTGCCACACCAACACCCAAACACACACCAGGACATGCTCTGACACCCACCGGACGGGCTAAGGCTACAAAACAATAATAATAAATTTAAAAAAAAAGATTTTCCCACACTCTTTGTCGTTGGCCCTCCCTTCTGTGTTCTGCCCACTTGTGATATCACCCCCCTACCAGCACTATGTGCTTATCCCCCCAGCCTGTCGCTTTAGTATTAATTTATGTAATGGCCCCAGTTGCCCCCCTTGTGTACCGATGCCGCCGGCATAGATAAAATGCTGCCCTCCATTCAGCCCTGCGGGCAAGCAGCAGGTTTAGGATCTGGGTCCCCTGCAGCGCTGCTGGGGACCTGGATCCTGCTCTCTGGCAGCTGGTGGAAGCCTGCCCGATGCAGACAACCCCCGCTGCTGTCAGGGCTTCTATGACGGAGCGCCGGCATTACATGACCTTCGCATAGAAGCCCCAGTGGAAGTAACGGCCAGCAGCAGCAGAGGTTGTCTGAGTGCATAACGCAGATGTTCACAGGCTGCCAGAGAGGACGATCCCCGCAGGCTGCAGGGGACCTGGATCCTCCTCTCTGGCACCTGGTAAACATCTGTGAGATGCGCGCAGACAACTTCCACTGCTGCCAGGGCTTCTATGACAGAGCGCCCATAGAAGCCCTGGCGGAAGTGGCAAGCAGCAGCAGAGGTTGCCTGCGCACATTGCGCCTGCGCACATTGCGCCTGCCCCCGCTAAACACCAGGGAGTCTGGGTATGTATTGGTAAGTAGGGGGGCAGAGTGACATATCTGGGGGTCAGAGTCAGAGTTGCATATTCTGGGGGGCCATAAAAGACATATTTTTAGGGGAGCAAGAGTGGCATATCTGGGGCATTAAAAGCATATCAGGAGGCAGGAGTGGCATATCTGGGGCATAAAGCATATCAGGAGCAGAGTGCAGTATCTTGGGGCTTAAAGAATATCAGCGGATCAGAGTGGCATATCTGGGGGGCATCTGGGGGGGAGTGGAATATCTATAATTAAGGTGCATTATGAATAAAGGGGGGGTTTAAAATGGCTATTGGTTTTCTGTTTGTATATAACATACGCTGACTAACTGTATAATAGCTACCAAAATGTTAAAATACATGTATTTCTGTTCATTAGATAAAATACGGTTTTAGTATTCCACTCCACCACCAAACTTTAAGGGTGAGGCCTATAATCGGGTGCAGCCTATATACGGCATATTTGCCCCTGTCTAATGGTACTTTTTGAAGACTAAACGTAGTGACATGCCTTATGCTTGTTAGGTGTTGTACTATCTACCATGAATCAATAAGTTCCTCGGTTTTTGTGACGAAAGGTTTATATGGTAGGAGATAATGTAAAAAGGAACTAAAGTGACAGTCAGTAACATTCCATGGCATTCTTTACATGCTGCCGATTTTATCAGGCGTTCCAATGCATGTAATATTTTTGTTAATTTAATTAACAATAGACAAAAGAACTCATAAAACTTCACTTTTGATATTAAGATAATTCATTGAACCATGTAATCTGAATCTTTTTTAGTTATTAACAAGGAGGGTTAAAAAATTATATACCTTTAAAATTTAGACAGAAAAATATAAATTATTTCACACATATGATGTATCATTCTTTTCGAACCACATGTGTACTTCACCTCATCTGTCTGTCTAAAAATGCCAGAATTCTGAAGATCATCCCCCTGAAAAATCTTAACTACATAAGACGAGGTTATCTTCTCATCAGACCTCAAATAGAGCTAGGCTGCTAATTGGTGCTTTGGTCGCACAGTGTGCAAGCAGCGTCTCTTGTACCGGCTAGGAGAACACGAACCCAGGTCACGTGCCTCTACTCCCCTCCTTCTTCCTCTGAGGGCGGGGACAGAGAAGTTGCAGAGGGAAGAAGCCGGGTCCCTGCAGAAGTCTGCGAGTGAGAGATCTCCAGTTCAGGTAAGGGGCGGCGGCGAGGGTGATTAAGGGAACATGAATAAAGTATTTTAAATGTTTGTTGGAATGCAGTTGTGTGTGTGTGAAGCATCGGATGTGGGGGGGGGAAGCATAGCATAGGGAGGCCGTAATCACACTCCTATCATGCCCAGGTTCCAGCATGTACTGGCTGCCTGGGCATGATAGGAGTGTAATTGCTTTTAGCTATCATATATGTATATTTGCCTCCAGAAATGCCCTTTAACCCCCTTTATTCCACTCTGCCCCATGATATGCCTTTTAACCCCCTATATGCCACTGTGCTCCATGATATGCCTTTTAACCCTCTAGTGGCATAGAGGGGTATAAGGCATATCATGGAGCACAATGGCATATAGGAGGGTATAAGGCATTTCTGGAGGCAGAGTGGCATATAGAGGGTTAAAAGGCATATCATGGGGCAGAGTGGCAAGCCTAGGAGCAGATGTGCATAACTGGGGGAGCAGAGTGGCAAATAAAAGGAAATAAAAACAAGAAATATTTTTCTCAATCATCGCTTTTATTAAATATGAAAAAATAGTTTACATGAATTAATATTTACTAGAAACACTTTTTTCCTATAGGGTAGTCTTATATTCAGGCATTCTTTTTTTCCTAAATATTCAGATTTTAGGGGTTGTCTTATAATCAGGGTCATCTTATAATTGAGCAAATACGGTATATTGTTACACTTTGGCTCTGTCATAGGGGCCACTCTATATTAAACTTCATTCAAAGCCACACCTCCATTTTATTGTAACCAGATCATCGCCATACCAGGTCAATTACACGAATATGGTGTAAAAACCATATACAAAGAAGTATATTACTATTACCTGTTCATATAAGGTTCTATCCAATGAATCTTTAATTCATGAGAAGACTGTCTAAGATGAGAGCAGATGAAGGATGAAGATCAGAATAACACACTGAAACATTTAGACAGCTCCAAAAACAGAACCACTTCAAAGGTTGGCTTCGGTGATGATATCCACCGTACAGTAGACGTGTGCATTCAGACTCATGAAAATTCAAATGTAAAACAAAATGTACCAGTTTCATCAATTCGTACAAATCACTGAAACCGAGAAGGCAGCCCCAACAAAACAAAGCAAAAAGTTTCAGGATTTTTGTTTGAGTTTTGTTGTTTTTTTCACTTACCCTCAGTCATTCCTTTGTGCTCTTTCACACTCTCTCTCAATCACATTCGCATTCACTTTCTCACTTTCAATGTCTCCCTACATTCTCTGCCAACCGCTTCAGCAGCTCCGCTTCTTCTCTCTTCTTTCTTTGTCTGCTGCTGCCAGATTGGCAGAACATGGGAGAGGTCGTCTCCATGGCTCCACCCTTCTGCGGAAGTATCCAGAGAAACCAGAAGGTGCAGTAACACTTATCATTCTCAGCAAAACTGTATTAATTATTCTGATGAACTTCATTAAGCCTCCAGGCACACGCTTTCCACCAAAAAAGTTTTTTTTCTGCAGTTTGCTTGTAGCCATAGAGAGCATAAAGCAGTGGATTACTCTTATTTTAACCATTTCAGTGTGGCATGCAATTCTGCATCTGAGAAAGAACAAACCTGTGTGCCACAACGAGGCTATCTGGAAAACCGTTTTATCATTTTTTTTTACAATTCGTAGCCCATTTTTTAAGGAAAATCATTAGGCAGTCACTTGTTGCTGCTGTCCCATGCACACCCTGGTCTTTTGACTTACTCCTCAAAGGAAATAGGGTTATCAGCCTGGTGGGGGAAAAAACATGTTCGCTGCTAAAATAATAGTTCATGGTCTTGGTATTAATCTAAAGGCATTCCTTCGATAGCTACTACCAAGGAACAAAAACTGCTCATCCTTCACATTGGTTTAATATTTCTTCTAAGGGAAGAAGAGCGTTTTCCTGGTGTGCAAGAGGAGCTCTTTCCAGGATGCAGAGTAGTAGTAAATGAAATAAATTAATGGTGCTAGGGCATGGAGAAAATGCTGCTATGTATGTGTTAAGTAGCTAGTTATGGATTTTCACATTATGTACCAGGTATGTAACTGCCACTTTAAAGGTTAAACCAGAGGTGTCAATCATGTTGCCCACTGGCTGCTTGTGGCCCACAGTTGTTGGAATAGCTGCCCAGGCAATTCTGTCAGTTTGCAGAAGCAGGTGTCTGTGTTTCATCATAACATACAGTTAAGGGGCTGCTCACACCTGCTATAGGAGCTGGAGATGATTGTTGTTCAGATTCAACTCTGTGTGGTCCTAGCCCTCAAGATGAAACATAGGATCCTGGCATAATTCAAAGGTAGCTTTTGTACGTTTGATGAAGGAGCCAGCAGCTAGGATTATGAGGCCTGGACAATGGAAAATAACTGTGTGAATCTGTGAGTTGTGTGGTTGTAAGTGCTGTTGATTTTTGTGAATGCCTGTGAGATGTTGAAGTATATGAATGCTATAGTTATATAAGTTATATCTTTGTGTGATTTGTACTCTTGTGTGAGTGCATGTCTGTGAGCTGTGGTGTTCTTGTGTGAACTGAGTGTCTGTAAGAGTGCTGTGTATGATTGTCTGTAAAACGTAGTGTATTTAGGTTTTGTGCTGGGATAGACATGACTAAATGTGCCCCTAATCTTAAGGCTCCACTTTTTCCTCTTTGAGCCTACCTCTTCCTTTCTTTATATTAAGCATGGATATCAAGTACACCATTTTCTGTGCACCATTTCAAATGTTTTATTATTGTTTTAAAATAATGACTTATAATTAAAATAACGGAGCGTGTAAATGTAACCATTTTCACCAAGATCAGTCATCCAGTCCAATATACTAGAAAGATCACATATTCTCAAATTGGTTGATGTGCATAGCAGACGTCGGCCGGCCCTGCTAGACACCAGGGAGTCTGGGGGTGCATTTGTAAGTCGGGAGGGGGGGAGTGGCACTTCTAGGGGGCATAAAGCATATCTGGGAGGTCAGAGTTGCATATCTAGGGGGCATAAAGCATATCAGGGGTTATAAAGCATATTAGGGGCAGAGTGGCATATCTGGGGCACAGCATGGCATATCTGGGGTTATAAAGCATATCTGGGTCACAGCATGGCATATCTGGGGTTATAAAGCATATCTGGGGCACAGAGTGGCATATCAGGGGGCAGAGTGTCATTTCATTAAGTAAAGTGCATTATGAATTAAGGGGGGACCTTAAAATGGCTATTGGTTTTCTGTTTGTATATAACATATGCTGACAAACTGTATAATAGATACCAAAAATATTAAAATACACATATGCCTGTTCATTAGATAAAATACTGTTTTACCATTCCACTAATGTGTATTTTTTCTTTAAAAATATTTTTTTCTTTAAAATAGCACCAAACTTTAGGGGTGCGGCCTATATTCGAGCCAATACGTTAAATTGTGTCCTGATGAAAGTCAAATAGAGACTGAAACGTTGACCTGCAAAAGAGTAATCTGTATTTATTGGAAAAAGACCTAGAGTGCTGGTAACTATCCATAGACTGTGTATATTACTTTGCCTTGTTACCTAGCACCAGGCTACTACAGAATTGGTTTGGAGTGCAATAGCATATTATTGTTTTTGTTTTTATATATACACATACACACATATATACACACATAAACACACACATACATATACTCACTGGTGCACCGGTTCAATTCTTTGTTAACACAAATAGCTAAATCAGCCAATCCCATGACAGCAACTTAATGCATTTAAAAATGTAGACGTGGTCAATTTTCTTCTTTCTCACTTAATACACCTCACATATTTCCAGGACTTTCTTTAAATATCATTATTGTTATCATATCCAATTTACTAAAATAATATAAAATATGGTGGGTTTTTTAAAGCACTTTTTCTAACTTATTTATAAAATCTTTTACTCATCTGCAAAAAAACTAATGAATAAAAACTGCTAAATAGATTCTAATTATGTCCTGAGTTTAGAAATATGTTTTTATGTTTTTTGCTTTTTTTTTTTTTTTTTACATGTTATAGGGTAATATACCCCTTATAACTTATTGCTATTTCAAAACTATTTTTTCAAATATGGTCATAGTGGCCCCATGTCCTATTTGAGACATCTTTGAAGCCATCATACCATATATGTTTGAAAACTAGACACCCCAGGGTATTTCAAATGCTGGCATTTTAACTCTTTCCATGCATCAATTCTACCACCAGCCTTTGTCAAACTTTTGTTGCGTTTTTTCCCCACACGCGTTTTACTTCAGGTATGAATTTACAGCTCCTGGTATGTGTGCTTGTCAAACAACATCACAATGTGTGTTCAGCAACATCTCTTAAGTACAGCGACTCATGTATGGGTTTCTTTGGACCACATTTGGGACATGCGCAATTCAGGTTTTCAACTTGTTGACAATTTTGCCTCATGTCCAATTTGGGCAATTTTGAAGCTGGTCAATTCAATTAACCCCCATCAAACCTTATATATTTAACCCTTTCCAGGCACAAATTCTACTACCAGGCATAGTCGAAATTTGTGTTAGTAATTTGTGGTTTTTTCCCCACACACATTTTACTTCAGGTATGAATTTACCGCTTCTGGTATATGACACTGTTAAACAGCCAATATGTGTCACCATTATATAGGGGTCAACACAACTATTGTCATACATTTTTTTTTTTTTTTTTCCAGTTGGCAACTAGGCATGCAAATTTCATATCACTATTATGCATATGTATTTGCAAATGCAAACCATGCACCAATACAGCAAATCATGTACAGATATAGTTAAGCATACATATCTCATGTTACAAATAAGGCTAAATCTATTTAATAATCCATAAATAATGGAATTGCTCTTACCTCTATTTGCTTTTTTACACAAAGTCAGTTTGGTTCTCAAGCAATCTCTAAGTCTGAAAATTGAAAGAGCAAAGTTATTGTTATGGAACTTCAAAAATACAATACTGTTCATTTTATAAAAATTATATATATTCCAAAAACATTCCTGTTATCTGTCATCTTGTGGTCCTGTGTGAGATTACATGAAGGTTCATATGATTGTCTTACTGCTGAATCTATGCAATTAAACCTTAGTGCTGACTATTTGTTTCCTGCAAAGGTTTTGAAAAATTCTAGTTCAAAAATGTAAATGTCTTAAGAACTGAAGTATATTTGCTAAGTTAGCAAATACAACTTGGGTATATTAGGTTCAAACAGTGTTATCTCTAGGGGGCTACTGGAACTAAAGTCCCGAATCTCAACTACATAGACTGGAATGGAGACTCTTAGGCTAAAACAAGCTTTAGTGAACTAAAGCATATTTTAGCCCCAGAGTCTTCATTTGGGCATATGGGCAAGTTGGGGAAATCATTGATCTCCCTGTAACTGGCCCCAAAATTAAGGGAGTGCGCTGTTTTTTTTGCACAATTGGCCACTCCCTGTATTAGGGAGGTACAGCAGGTAAGTACAAAACAGGACTGGAGGACAACTATTAGTAACAAACATAAAGGCAGATGAACAGGGCAGGATAGTCCTCTAGCAAGGCATGATAACACAGTGGCAGGGCACACAGCAAGATAGTTCACAGATCGGACGCTGAAGCTGGACTGGCAAAGACCTGTTCTCAAAACGATACACAGTTTTGAAGTTCCTCAGACCGGGAGCTGGATACACATCTGTATACCCCTTGAACAGGCCACACAGCAGGAAGCCCTCAGACAAGGCACACAACAGGTTAAGACATGGTTAATTATGCCGGGTCAGTAACAGGAGATCACAGACAGAAGGCCGAATCAGGAACTGAAGCCCAGGTTCAAGACAAGCCAGGTCAAACCAGGTAGGATCCAAACAGATAACTGCCAGCAGGGAAAATGCAGAGTATACACTCCAGTGCAAAGACCAAAACTGAACGATAAGGAATGTATTTAAGGAGGGAGCTCCACACAGGTAACTAGGTACAGGTCAGGGTGGAACCCTGACAATATAATAATGAACAAGAAGAGAAAGGGAACAAGGAAAGTCATAATAAGATGGAGGAGAGACAGGGACAAATGGGAGAGATAAAGAGAAAGAAGAAAGATTGACATAAAGAGGATGAGGAGATTGACAATGAGAGTTGAGGAGAAAGGAGAGATAGGAAGAATGAGTAGGGATAATGAGAAGGGGGAGGTATAATGAGAAGCGTGTTATACAGGAAGAAAAGTGAGAGATAAAGTGAAATAGGATGATAAAGTGAAATGAAGAAATTAGATATATAAAAAGTGGTGTTATGATGAGAAGGTGACAATTCTGCTTACCAAGAATATATTTTCCTTGCTCCTCTCCTGGCAGCTGTTAAACAAGAGACTTCTCCCATTAAAAAAGACTTATCAGAAAGTAATAGATATTAGTTTTTCGGCTCGAAACAAGGGATGCCAGTAGATGAGTAAGAAAAATAAATTCTCGGTAAGTAGAATTTTTTTATTTATCTAGCCATCCCTCGCACCCGTTAAACTAGAACTGTCACAAAGATCAAGGGAGGGATTAGATCAAATCTAATCTTCCCAAATCTGCATCTGAGGAAAGAAGATCAATCCTGTAGTAAGGTATGCAAGGGATTCCATGTGGGTGCCCTGCAGATACGAGCTCAAGAAAATTCTGCTTTTTCTGCTGAAGATGTTGACTGTGACCAGTCCCCTTGTAGGCTTCAGCTATCACCTGAGTATCTAGACATTGTTCCCTTTGGAGTTTCTGAGAAGGCAATGAAGAGGTTAGAATCCTGTCTCCAAGTACCAGTCCTATGTAAATACACCGATCAGCCATTACATTATGACCACTGGCAGGTGAAGTGAATAACACCTTGTTATCATGGCACCTGTCAGTGGGTGGGATATATTAGGCAGGTTGTTTGACTCACATCGCATTAACACGCAATCTAGCGTGTTCACCAGTTTGTAAGAGCAAATTCTACTATTATCCTGCACTAAGGGAAAGATACTGCACCATTTGGTTTCTGTTTTTTGATATTTTAGATTGACAAGAAACCTAGAGGAGCTTGAAAATCACAGATATATTGTGAATGTGATAATCACCACATAACTATACATTTGTTTTTTTATACTACACTATTGTTTTGTTTTTATTTTTTTCTCTCTTTCTGGTCTTGCAGCGAGCACCCCTAAGTGTATATATATATATTTTTGGCTTTCAACATCTGGAGAGTGTTGTTTTAGGGCTGCAACTGTGGACAAGAAAAGGAAAGGGGGAGTATTTGATAAATACTACTTATTCACAATCACAATTGCTGATACTGGTACCTTCACCCCACTCTTAACAAATCACGTGGATGGCCAGGAGTGTGTGCATGGCTTACACAGTGAACACATGGCACCAGGATGCATCCATGGAGGCCCTACCTTGCAATTTACAGGACTTGAAGGATCTAATGCTAACCTCTTGGTGCCAGATACCACAGCACACCTTCAGAGGTCTAGTGAAGTCCATGCCTTAACGGCTCAGGGCTGTTTTGGCAACAAAAGGGGGACCTACATGGTACTAGCCAGGTGGTCATAATGTTTTGGCTGATCGGTGTAAATAAGGCGGCACAGTTTTATATCCAACAAATGGAAATATGGTATCAGATCTCTTGTTTTCACAGAATGTAAGTAGATGAATATCCTGATTCGTATGAGGGTACTCTTGGCAAGAATTCCAGAGGGAAGGTTAAGGAGACTTTCCTTTCAGAAATCTTCAAGAAGGGATATCAAATTGACAGGGCTTGTTGTTCCTTAATTATCATAGCTGAAGTAATGACTATGAGGAATCCAATGCTCAGTAAGAGGGACCTAATCTGTAGAGGCTCAAAGGGGCAGCCTGACAAGCCACTGAGAGACCATTGGCTTGTGTCCGTGCTGCTGTAACAGACTCCTGGTACTCTGCCTAAGCACCTCCTCACCTCCATTTTTTTTTGCTTCCTCTGCTCTTTTTCTTCCATCTACTATCACCGCACAGAGTCAAACTACTCAGAGTGGTCCGAAACTTTTTGACACCCTCCTCAGGACGATGAGATTGGTATTCGAAGTTGAATTATAGTCAGGGGTAATGCCCATATGGCTTACCGTAAGGACCCAGAGCACCCAATGATGGTATTCATGAGCTATTGCGCAGTAGCGCAGTCAGACAGGCCCTGGTGCAGGGCAACTGCCCTCTCCCAGGTGTTGAGCACCTAGAGTTGAGTGGCCACATACCAGAGCCCTGACATTGCAGTGGATGTTGTCCAGTACAAAACCTGGTGATATCCTACAGGCACCCTGGAGAAGGCATGAGACATAGCTCTAGAGAGAAATATGCAGGATGCTGCAGGCTGGGATTAGAGAAGCTAAGCAGAGTAATATAAAAGGGTCAAGAGAAACATAACAAGCAAGGGGACTCAGCAAGCAAGGGGGACTAAGCAAGAAACAGGGAGACCGAGCCAGAAACATAACGAGAGAGAAATACATGGAAAACAAAGCATAACCAGCAAAGCCGAACATAAATACGGATACACTGAACACAGATTCTAAACATAACCAGACAAGACATAGATGTACAGGACACAATAAGGGACAGGGAACAAGGCAAGGAACACAAGGGATGGAGTGAGGACCGAAGATTCTCCGACGCTTCTCCTTGAAGCAAGGACAGGATTCTTAATTCTTAACTGGCACATGGGGAGAGGAGAGAGGAACCGAAATCTGCAGATGAATCAAGGAAAAGAGGGAAAAGGTACATAAAATACTGACACACAAAAATACAGGATTAGCCTAGGACTATATAATAACAATTAGAGATTTAGTCACATCATAAATTCCATGGTATGCTTAGCCCACCACTACGCCAAAGTATTCCAATATTCGGTGGGTCCTAATGCTAAACCATGCCTACTGAATTTCTAATAAGCTGAAACTAAACACTTAATCTAAACACAGAACAGAGATAAAGACATTCCTTTAGACTGCAGACTAAGAGAAACATAACAAAGAGGCGGGACACAACTTATAAAGGAAACATAAGCTGAAGCTAAGAGCAGGACTGGAATCAAAGAATAAGGGGAGACTGTAGCTGGACAGGCTCCACAGTCTGGATGCGTCTGACATATAGCCAGTGATCATGGCAGTTCAATATAGTAAATAATTATTGCCACCATGAGCCAAGACTACATATAGAGATCCAAAGCAGAAAAGCAAGCACCCTTTATCACAGCCAGGAAGGCGTATTTATCATAGACAGGGGCATTAACATACAATAACACAGTCAGCAGTACATATATATATATACCATATATATAGTATTACATATATATATATAGTATCTCACGAAAGGGAGTACATCCCTCACTGGAAGTTCAACATGGCACCTCATGGCAATGAACTCTCTGAGGATCTGAAAAAAAAGAATTGTTGCTCTACATAAAGATGGCCTAGGCTATAAGAAGATCCTGAAACTGAGGTGCAGCATGGTGTTCAAGACCATACAGCGGTTTCACAGGACAGGTTCCACTGAGAACAGGCCTCGCCATGGTCAACCAAAGAAGTTGAGTGCACATGCTCAGCGTCATATCCAGAGGTTGTCTTTGGGAAATAGATGTATGAGTGCTGCCAGCATTGCTGCAGAGTTTGAAGGGGTGGGGAATCAGCCTGTCAGTGCTCAGACCATAAGCCGCACACTGCATCAAATTGGTCTGCATGGCTCTGAAGGAAGCCTCTACTAAAGATGATGCACAAGAAAGCCTGCAAACAGTTTGCTGAAGACAAACAGACTAAGGACATGGATTACTGGAACCATGTCCTGTGGTCCGATGAGAGCAAGATAAACTTATTTGGTTCAGATGGTGTCAAGCTTGTGTGGCGGCAGCCAGGTGAAGAGTACAAAGACAAGTGTGTCTTGCCTACAGTCAAGCATGGTGGTAGGAGTGTCATGGTCTGGGCCTGCACTGGGGAGTTACAGTTCATTGAGGGAAACATGAATGCCAACATGTACTGTGATATACTGAAGCAGAGCATGAGCCCCTCCCTTCGGAGACTGGGCCACAGGGCAGTATTCAAACAAGATAACGACCCCAAACACACCTCCAAGATGACCATTGCCTTGCTAAAGAAGCTGAGGGTAAAGGTGATGGACTGGCCAAGCATGTCTCCTGTCCTAAACCCTACTGAGCATCTGTGAGGCATCCTCAAATTGAAGGTAGGGGAGCTCAAGGTC